>CAUYLG010030312.1:0-85299 GCA_963573385.1 Cacajao melanocephalus | reverse complement strand
ACCCATTTTTAGACTGCATTCTAGCCTGGGCAATAGAACAAGAATCTCGTTCTCTCTCCCTCTTTCTCTTCCTCTTTCTTTTTCTCTTACATTCTTTTTTTTCTTTCTTTCACTCTCACTTTCTTTCTTCTCTTTTTCTTTCTTTCAAAAAAAAAGATAAGCCTAGCAATGATGAGATAGAAGCAGGAAAGATTTATCCAGTGCTGGCCATCAGAACAGAAACCTGCTATTTCGTAACGGTGAAATAAAACTTAATGCAAAAGCTTTATCAAAAGCTTGGTACAAATTCCAGCTGGGAAGACAGGCAAAAGAAAGCAAGCAGATGTTTCTCCTGCGGTCTCCGAGGCCTGTGTGATCAGCTCCTGGCTTTCCCTTTGGCCTCGTCTCCCACTGTTCCTTCCTGCCATATGCTTTAAGCACACCAGCCTCCCCACTGTTCTTCAGATGTACCATGGGTGTTGCTACCACAGGGCCTTTGCACTTGCACTTTCCTCTCCTGGGAATGCTTTTCCTGGACTTAGCTCCCCTACTTCCTAATGCCTGGATTCCAAAAGTCACCTTCTCAGTGAGATCTTCTTCTGCCCTTAATTTAAATTTTCAAAAACCACCTCTCCAATGACTAGTGAACATTCTACTTCTCTGCCTTGTTTTCTTGGCCTGAGCACCTGTGGGCATCAAATATGCTGGCAATTTATTTTTTTCTTATCATTTGCCTTCTATTAAAATGAAGCTCTGTGAGAGAATGGGTTTTTCTTTTATTTTGTTGAGTGCCATATTTCCAGTGCTGGCATACAGCTGGTTCTCAAAAGGCATGAGCTAAATGAATAAACAGGTAAAATCACAAAAATTGATAATTCTCAAAGCAGGGAAACAGTGTAGCACATACCTGGAAGAACTGTTAATGTAAATGTGGAAACTGAGGAACATCAAAGAAAGCAAAGTTGCTAAGACAAACTCTGCTAGTTGCCAACTCATTATCTCATCATATCTTCTTCTTTCCCTTAGAACCCTGACTGGGAGGAAAGCCAGCATGGCAGCCAATCAAAAACTCCATTTCCCAGCCTCCTTTGCCTGTAGGAATGGTCTCATAACTAAGTTCTAGAAATAAGAGGACATTGTTGGCTGAGGTTTATAAGAAAGTTAAAAAGTTTAGTGACTCAGCTGGTGGGGGCCTTTTTGCCCTCTCCCCTTCCTCTTCTTTCTTTCTTTCCTAAAACACAGATGTGGCGGTTGGTGCAGCAGGAGCCACTTTTGATTCTGAGGTAACCTTGAGGATAGACATGGCAGCCAGAGATGCTGAAAGAGATGGGTAGAGGAGTCTGGGGATGGGGCATGGCTGTTGCATCACCAATGGGCTACTTTCCTCGAGACTTCATTTCATGAGAGAAAAATGAACGCCTGGCTGGCCTAAGTTGTTATTTGGAATTGCAGTACTAACAGTTGAATGCAGTTACTAACTCAAATTGTTGGACACCATCGAGGCACCTGCTTTGCTTTCTTTGCCCACCCAGTGGTCATCCTGGGATGCTCTCTACATGGGCCATGATTCAAGAAACTATGTTCTTCCCTGATTGTGACGCATTTTCCACTCAGTGCTCCACTATTATAATATCTTTGTTTATGGCCATCCTACTACAATGGAGCTGCATCAGATCCACCCAAATTTCAAAAAACACAGTCATTACACAAACCTGGGCTTGTGTTGAAAGGACAGAATCTCATAATCATCAATGATGACTCTGAAGTAGCTCTCATTTTCCAAGGCATGGCCTAATCAAAGGGTGCTTGAAGCAAATCACATGAATAGTGACTTAACATGGTTTGAATATTTGCAAATCAGCTGCTTTCCTCTAAATTCAGAAGTTTTAGGCTGGCCATGGTGGCTCACACCTGTAATCCCAGCACTTTGAGGAACCAAAGTGGGCACAGTGCCTGAGCTCAGGAGTTGGAGAACAGCCTGGGCAACAGGACGAAACGCTCTCTCTACAAAAAAAAAAATACAAAAATTAGCTGGGCATGGTGGCACATGCCTATAGTCCCAGCTACTCAGGAGGCTGAGGTGGGAGGATTACTTGAGCCCAGGAGATGGAGGCTGCAGTGAGCAGTGATCGTGCCCCTACACTCCAGCTTGGGTGACACACTATCTCAAAAAAGAAGGAGAAGAAAGAAAAGAAGGAGAGAAAAGAAGGAGAAGGAGAGGGAGAAGGAGAGGAAGAAGAAGAAGAAGAAGAAGAAGAAGAAGAAGAAGAAGAAGCAGTAGTTTTGGACTACACGTTTCAAAGGAAACTAAACATTTGTCTAGCACCCACATTCACATGTATTTCTGGGAACTGCTCCCTGCCACCACCACCTCCATCACAATGTTGGGTGAATATCATGGTCTTAGTAAATGTAACAGATGATTGGTCCAAGCTGAAGCAGCTGACCCAATGTGGGCCAATCAGAGCCCTGTCCTGGGATTTTAGTAATGGAACTGTGGTATCTCTCAGGATGGTGGAAACTGAACGTATATAAATCTGGGGGCTTTTATTGGTGATATCTTACCACTCAGACTGAGAAACAGAAATCCAGAATGCAGAGAAAAAAAGATATTGAAGCAGAAAGACATAAAACGTGTGTGTGCTTGTGAGAGAAAGAGAGACAGAGGGGAAGATTAGATAGATAGATAGATAGATAGATAGATAGATAGATAGATAGATAGATAGATAGATAGATAGATTTATTGAGGGACAGAGAAAAGAAGACAGAGAGGAGAAGCCGATGAATCAACATACCTCCTTTGCTCCCACAAGGGTAGTTCAAGTGCCCAGCTCCAGTCCATTCCTAGCTCTTGTCTTTTAGTATATTTCTTTATTTTCTATTTTTAAAACATATTTTTTCAATAGTTTTTGGGGAACAGGTCATGTTCGGTTACATTTATAGGTTCTTTAGTGGTAATTTCTGAGATTTTGGTCCACCCATCACCCAAGCAATATACACTGTACCAAATATGTAGTACTTTTATCCCTCATGCCCCTAAGTCCCCAAAGTTGGTGTATCACTCCTATGCCTTTTCATCCTCATAGCTTAGCTCTCATTCATAAGTGAGAACATATAGTTTGTTTTCCATTCCTGGGTTACTTCACTTAGAATAGTGAACTCCAACTCCATCGAAGATGCTTCAAAGACCATTATTTAATCCTTTTTTGTGGCTGAGTAGTATTCCACGGTGTATATATACCACATTTTCTTTATCCACTCATTGATTGATGGGCATTTAGGCAGGTTTTATAATTTTTCAACTGTGAGTTGTGCTGCTATGAACATGTGTGTGCAAGTGTCTTTTTCATATAAAGACTTATTTTCCTGGGTAAATACCCAGTAGTGGGATTGCTGGATTGAATGGTAGTTCAACTTTTAGTTCTTTCAGAAATCTCCACACTTTTTTCCATAGTGGTTGTACTAGTTTACATTCCCATCAGCAGTAAAATAGTTCCCTTTTTACCACATCCACACCAACATCTATAATTTTTTTATTTTTAAATTATGGCCATTTTTGCAGGAGTATGGTAGTATCTCACTGTGGTTTCAATTTGCATTTCCTTGATAATTAGTGATGTTGAGTATTTTTTCATATGTTTGTTGGTCTTTTGTACATCTTCCTTTGAGAATCATCTTTTCATATCCTTTATCCACTTTTTGTTGGGATTATCTGTTTTTTTCTTACTGATTTGTTTGAATTCCTTGTAGGTTCTGGATATTAGTCTTTTGTCAGATGCATAGTTTGTGAATATTTTCCTTCATTCTATGGGTTGTCAGTTTACTCTGCTGATTACTTCTTTTGCTGTGTAGACACTTTTTAGTTTAATTAGGTCCCATTTATTTATTTATTAATTTTGTGGCATTTGCTTTCGGGTTCTTGATCATGAATTCTTTGCCTAAGCCAATGTCTAGAAGAGTTCTTCCAGTGTTATCTTCTAGGGTTTTTATGGTTTCAGGTATTAGATTTAAGTCTTTGATCCCTCTAGAGTTGATTTTTGTAAAAGGTGAGAGACAAGGATCCAGTTTCATACTTCTACATGTGGCTTGCCAATCATCCCAGCACCATTTATTGAATAAGGTGTCCTTTCCTCACTTTATGTTTTTGTTTGCATTTGTCAAAGATCAGTTGGCTGTAAGTATTTGGATTTATTCCTGGGTCCTCCATTCTGGTCTATTCGTTTATGTCCCTATTTTTATACCAGTACCATGCTGTTTTGGTAACTACAGCCTTGTATAATTTAAAGTCAGGTAATGTGATGCCTCCAGATTTGTTCTTTTTGCTTAGTCTTGCTTTGGCTATGTGGGCTCTTTCTTAATTCCATGTGAATTTTAGAATTTTTTTTCTAGTTCTGTGAAGAATGATGATGATATTTTGATGGGAATGACATTGAATTTGTAGATTGCTTTTGGCAATATGGTCATTTTCATAATATTAACTCTACCCATCCATGAGCATGGGATGTGTTTCCCTTTGTGTCACTGGTGATTTCTTTCAGCAGTGTTTTGTAGTTTTCCTAGTAAAGATCTTTCACCTCCTTGGTTAAGTATATTACTAAGTATTTTATTTTATTTTTGCAGCTGTTATAAAGGGGACTGAGTTCTTGATTTGATTCTCAGCTTGGGGGTTATTGGTGTATAGCAGTGCTACTGATTTGTTTACAATGATTTTGTATCCTGAAGCTTTACTGAATGTATTTATCAGATCTAGGAGCTTTTTGAATGAGTCTTTAGAGTTCCTCTAAGTCTCTCTGTTTTGCATAATCCAGATGGAGTCCATTTCTGTAATTTTCAACCAAAATTTAACTACTTTTAAGTAATAAATCTTTAAATAATCTTTGGGAATTTAAGGAATAGTGATTTATGTATAGTTTCTTAAAATGATACAGCCAGATATATATTACATATTGGTATTTTTCATTGAATCACATTTCACATTCTACTATGGTTCCTATGATGGGGATGAGGCAGATATATTCCCTGGCCTCAAGGAGTTCATATTTCTAGCAGCAAAAATGAATATGTTCTCACCTAACAGGTTATGATCACATTTAATCCCCATCCACTCAATGAGATAGAAATGATTTTCGTATGTAAGTAAAATAAAACTGAAATCTATAGTGGATGGCAATTTTCTCAGGGTCATGCAACCATTAATCAACAGACTGCTGGAACTCCTACTCAGATTGGCCTTAATACCAAGGTCATTATTCTATTCTTCATATAATATTGTAAACAACCTATAGCATGCCTCTGATAATGGACCTGTTTTGAAAAATCACTGCAGAACCTTTGGGCAAAATGGTTCATCCTGTCTAGTAGGAGAGTTTCTCCCCTCTGCTACATCTAACTCTGTCTCTAAGTCTGTGGATCTCACTCCTGTCCCCACACAGTTTCAGGAAACATCCCCTCACAAGCATCCAGCCTTCCTCTCACATACCCAACCAACATATCTATTTCTCCTGACTACTTTGAATAAAGTTGAGTCTCATCCATCTTCACAACCCCTTCTCCTGCCACACTACTTCCCATCTCTCTCTCTTGCTTCCCTGTCACAGTCACACTTAAAAGATTTGTCTGGACTTAACAGCTTCATTTCTTCACCTTCAACTGTCTCATTACACATTGCAAACAGATTTCTGCATCCATCACTCCACCAAAGTAACTTTGATCGACATCACCAATGACCTTCGTGTTATTACTTAGTGTGGACTCTATCCAGTACTCTCCTCTCTTGACCTCTCCAGGGCCTTCCTCCTCCCCGTTGAAACCTTCCTTCTTTCCTCTAGTCCTTCCTTCCTTTCTTCCTTCCCCTCTCCCTCTTTCTTTTTCTTTCTGAAATAAAATCCATTGAGGTAAAATTTACATAGCAAAACTAACCATTCACGGTGATTCAAAAGCATTTAGTACATTCACAATCTCATGCAACTGTCATCTCTATCTTGTTCCAGAACATTTCCATCACTCAGTCCAAAGCAAAATCCTTTACCCATTAAACAGTTTATCCCCATTTCCCATTCTTCCCAACCCCTAGCAACCACCAATCCATGCTGTGTCTCTATGGGTTTATCTTACCTGAATATTTAATATAAATGGAATCATACAATAGGTAACCTTTATATCAGGCTTCATTCATTTAGCAGAAGGTTTAGAGGTTCATTTATGTTGTGGTGTGCATTTGTACCTCATTCCTTTTTATGGCTAAATAATATTTCACTATATGGATATATTACAATTTGTTTATCCATATATCAACAATAGATATTTGGGCTGTTTCCCTTTTTTCTGGTTATTACAAAATGTTTCTATGAACATACATGTATATGTACTTGTTTAAATACCCATTTCCAGTTTTTTTGAGTAGACCTAAAAGTGGTTTATGGGGTCATATAAGAATTCTCTGTTTAACTTTTAGAGAGACTACCTGTCTTTCATAGGAGCTGAAAAACTTCACATTCTTGCTGGCAATGTATAAGAGTTCCAGTTTCTCCACATTCTCATCAACACTTATTACTTATTTCTTCAAAAGTATGATCATTCTTGTGGGTGTGAAGTTGTACCTCACTATGGTTTTTATTTGCATTTCTCTAATGACTAATTAGTCATTCCCTAATTTCCCTAATGACTGATAATGTTGAGCATCTTTACATGTGCTTATTGGGCATTTGAATATCTTCTCAAAAGATATACCTATCATGTTCTTTGTCCATTTTTAATTGCATCATTTTTCTTCTGGCTGCTATGAGTTCTTTATATATTCTGGATACTAGACCCTTACTAGATATAGTCTCTGAAAACATTTTCTCCCATTCTGCAGGTTGTCTTTTTGCTTCCTTGATTATGCTTTTTGATATACCAAAACTTTTAACTTTGTTGAAATCCAATTATGTTGCTGCCTGTGCTTTTGGCACCATATCTAAGAATTCAATGCTAAATCCTAGCCCATAAAATCTTACTTCTATGCTCTCTTCTAAGACTTTTGGGGTTTTAGTTCTTATATTTAAGTTGTTGATCACTTTTGGGTTAATTTGCCTATATCATATGAAGCAGGGTTTAAACTTAATTGTTTTTTGGGTAAATATCAAATTGTTCAAGCATCATTTGTTGAAGAGATCACTGAATGGTCTTGGCATCCTCGTTGAAAATCAATTGGCTATAAATGTCATTGAGATATTTTCTTGCCTTGGTGTTGGTGACTTATCACTCATTCTGGCCACTCTTTCTATTCCCTTTGTAGGCTCAACACCTTCTACCCAGCCATTAAGGCTCAGTCTTGCACATATTACCTTTTTCATTTCATTCTTGCTTTCTACACAATGTCTACCTTCAATTATCATCTGTTTGCCGATGAGTCATAAATGTAGATTCATTGCTCAGTCGTCTCCCCAGAGCTTCAAATCTGAATATTCAGCTGCCTACTTGCATGTGTCCACCTGGATATCACAAAGGCATCTCAAAATGCCCATGTTTAAAGCCAAACAATGGATCTTCCCCCCAAACTTGGCTCTCTTCCTATGTTCTTATCTTAATGAACGACATCATCAGTTCTGTTATCCAAGCCGATAACCTGGGATTCAATCTTTTTTTTCTAACCTCTCATGACTAATCTACCAGTAAGTGTGGTGCCTGTGTGTCTTAGCTATCTTTTAAATCCATCTACTTCTCTCTCTCCATCAGCACCTCTCTGCTCTAAGCTACCTCTATTTCTCCCCTGATCTCTTGAAGTAGCCTTCTCTTTTGTCTACTCTCATTCCTTCTTGCCTCTTTCAAACTCTTCTCCATAATTGTAGCCAGAGCAACCTCTTTGAAAAACAAATATATCATTTTTCTTGTAAATTTGTTTTAGTTCTTTGTAGATTCTGGATATTATCCGCTTGTCAGATGGGTAGATTGCAATTATTTTTTCCCATTCTGTTGGTTGCTGATTCACTCTAATGATTGTTTCTTTTACTGTGCAGAAGCTCTTAAGTTTAATTAGATCCCATGTGTCTATTTTGGCTTTTGTTGCCATTGCTTTTGGTGTTTTAGTCATGAAAAGTGGGAGAAGGATATGAACAGACACTTTTCAAAAGAAGATATTTATGCAGCCAACAAACATATGAAAAAATGTTCATCATCACTGGTCATTAGAGAAATGCAAATCAAAACCACATTGAGGTACCATCTCATGCCAGTTAGAATAGCCATCATTAAAAAATCTGGAGACAACAGGTGTGGAGAAAGAGGAGCATTTTTACACTGTTGGTGGGAGTGTAAATTGGTTCAACCATTGTAGAAGACAACGTGGCAATTCCTCAAGGATCTAAAAATAGAAATATCATTTGACCCAACAATCCCACTACTGGGTATATACCCAAAGGTTTATCAATCGTTCTGTTATAAAGACACATGCACATGTATGTTCATTGCAGCACTGTTCACCCAAATGCCCATCAATGATAGACTGGATAAAGAAAATATGGCACATACGCACCATGGAGTACTATGCAGCCATAAAAAAGGATGAGTTCATGTGCTTTGCAGGGATATGGATGAAGCTGGAAACCATCATTCTCAGCAAACTGACACAAGAACAGAAAACCAAACACTGCATGTTCTCACTCATAAGTGGATGTTGAACAATGAGAACACATGGACACAGGAAGGGGAACATCACACACTGGGGCCTGTTGGGGGATGGGGGGGCTAGGGGAAGGATAGTAGAGGTTAAGGGGATTGGGGAGGGATAACATTAGGAGAAATATCTAATGTAGGTGATGGGGGAACGGATGCAGCAAACCACCAAGGCATGTGCATGATCTGCACATGTACTCCAGCACTTAAAGTATAATAAAAATATTTTTAAAAAAGGAAAACAAATACATTGACTGTTCTCAAAAGAGTTTTTAAAACTTTTCCCACTCTTCTTAGAATAAAGACAGAAGTGATTGACATGATCTGGCAGACCCTGATGGTTTGGCCTTAGCCTCCTCACTGGCCTCATCCCCTCCAGTCCTCCTTTTGCTCTCTACACTTTAGCCACACTGTCCTTCTTCCAGTCATGTGGCTTTTAAACATGCTGTTCTTTCTGCCTGGAACACTTTTTTCATCCCATTCCCACAGTCCCTTAGTTAACACTTACTTCTCCTTCAGTCCACCCTCACTTCCCTAGGGAAGTTTGATCTCTCTAGCAAAGTCAATTCTCATAGGCCTTGTCACAATTATACTTTCATTTGTGGAAGTCTCTCCACTAGAGGGTAAACTCCATTAGGGAAGAAATCATGCTTGCTTTTGTTTACCATTTTATCATCAGCCTGGCACATAGTAATTACTCAATAAATATTTCTAACTGACATATCAAATGAAATATTTATTAAAGAATAAATGAACACATGAACAAAAAAGTTATTTTCCATAAAGTTTATTTCAAAGTATACTCCTAGAGGCAATGATGAGAGTCATCATGAAACATCTTGTACAGTTGATCCTTGAGCAAAGTGGGGTTCAGGGTGCTGACTCCTCATGTGGTCAAAAAACCATGTATAACTTTTAACTCTTCTAAAACTTTACTAACAACCTACTGTTGACCCGAGCCTTACCTATAATATAAATAGTCAACACATAAGCTGCAGAAAGAACAATATTAAGAAAATCATAATGGAAAGAAAAAATACTTATTTCCATTAAGTGAAAGCGAATCATCACAAATCTTCATCCTCATCATCTTTATGCCAAGTAGGCGGAGGAGGAGGAATAAGAGGAGGGGTTGATTTTGTCTTAGGAGTAGTAGAGGCAGAAGAAAATCCATGTATAAGTAGAACTACAGAGTTTAAACCTGTGTTGTTTGAGGGTCAACTGTATTTCTATCTACTAATATGAAATGTTTTAAGATAAATTTTCCTAAATATGATTTGATATATGTCCTCTTAAAAGTGAGTTTCCATTCAATTTACTATAACAATACAAATTTGGAATACACATAGATAGGCTGGGCTTGATGGCTCACACCTGTAATTCCAGCACTTTGGGATTGCCTGAGGCAAGCAGATTGCCTGAGCTCAGGAGTTCAAGACCAACCTGACCAACATGGTGAAACTCTGTCTGTACTAAAAGTATAAAAAGTAGCCAGATGTGGTGTTGGGCAACTGGAATCCCAGCTACTTGGGAGGCTGAGACAGGACAGTCACTTGAACCTGGGAGACAGCGGTTGCAGTGTGCCAAGATCACATCACTGCATTCCAGAGCACAGGTGACAGAGCAAGCCTCTGTGTCAAAAAAAAGAGAAAGAAATACAGATAAACTTAAAAAGAAAATTTAATGACTATATGAAAACAATCATAAACATTGAGGAGCACAATTTTTAAAAATAAATGAGCTGACATACCATGTCCATGGATGAGAAAGTTAATATTGCAAAGATATTACTACTTCCCAATTATAAGTTGAGTTCAAGTCTAATCAAATTAATTTATTCATTTGCATAATCAAAAAATTATTGGTTAAGTACTAAGTGTTTATTGGTAAGTATTAAATGACAGGGAAGGTTTAAAATTCATCTGAAAATCAAATGGTCTAGACTATTGAAGATATTGCAAAAAAGAAGAATAAGGAATAATGAGCTGACAGATACAAAAATATAAAACTAAAATTATTAAACCATTGTGTTACTGACACAAGAACAAACAGAGATCAGCGGAACAGAATAGATTACAGAATTTCAAATCCTTGGGAAAATGAATGCAATAAGCAGTTTTAGGACAATTGGCTATTTGGAAAAATAGAATTTGATTTCTATCTTATAACATATAAAAATAGTTCTAAATAAATATAGATTACATGAAAAAAATGAAAAGATAAATACTTGAGTAGAATATTAAACAGTTATCAGTTTTCATGGTGGAAAAGAAGTTTCCAAGCCTAAATGCAAAAAAAATACCATGAAGGACTTGAATGGTAAATGTGTGTGCATACAAATAGAGGAAACATTATGATATTTTAAAAATGACTAAAATCAAAAGATAGCTGTCAAAGCGGGTAGAATGCAAAGTATCTTATATACAAAGGGTTAATAACTTTAAACTATAAACAGTGTTTACATATAAGTAAGCAAAAATGAGACCCTTCTAAACAGTCGCAAAATCCAAACAGCCAATTCACAAGAGAATACCAACAACCAATTAGCTAATGATAAATGTTTAACATCACTAATAATTTAAAAAGACAAATTAAAACAATTGATCACTATTTTCCTCTTATAAATTCAAAGAATCAGTAAGAAAGAAGAAAAATATAATAGACACTTTGAAATACTGTTGGTAGTAAATTAAATGGATATATTCTTTCTATAGTGTAGTTTTGCAAAATATATCAATCAATAGTCTTGAATATGCCCTCTACTTTGAACTAGTCGCTCTATTTCTAGGAATTTTCTTCGGCCTAATAAAACAGTCTGAGATGTACACAAATGTGTGTATGTAAGGGTCTTTATTACAGTGTTTCCTGTAATAATAGCCACAAATTGAAAACAGCAAGCAGGTTTTGAAATGTCTAAATGCATTAGGTAAGCATACGTGATGCAATGCTGGCAACCATTGAATATGCTTTCAGTTAATAAAATGGAGAAACGTGCACAATATAATGTAGTGAAAGGAAGGGAGGGATAGATAAATACACAGGATTACAGGGTGGAAAGAAATATAAAATGTCATCAAATTTTTTCCTGAAACGTAAGCTTATAGGTGTCTTTTATTTATTTGCTACTTTTTCTAGCATTCTGTTAATTATCTACCAAGAATAGGGTATTTTTGTTTATTTGTTCTTTAAAATTTTCAACATAAATGCATAAAGTAGTTCAGTAATGGGTTAATTTATGGAGCCCCTCTTCTCCTATGTCCTTATTCACCTCCACAGAAGTAATTACAGCTCAAGGTTGGTATATATCCTTCCAGACGTTTTTCTATATATTTACATATATGAATGTACGTGGTAATTATTTTTATCATCACAAAAAGAAAGCTATTTAATATAAAACAAAAAGAATTAAGAGAATGAAAAGAAAGTTGGCTGGATATTTTAGCAAATTATCCAATAACTACAACATATGCAATGAAGTTGTTGCCTTTATTTCAAAATCATTTACTTTACCTTTTAAAGAACTCAAAAAGAAATCTTATAGTAAAAATTCTAAATTTGGGGTGGTGGGCAAGATAAATTAATGAAGAGCTGAAATAAATGAAAAGGGAACTCTCTTCTGTCCCTTCCTTTACATTAGAAAATGTTAACCGCACACCAATTCATGATCTTTCATTAAAAATTTTAAGTATGTACGTTTTGGAGAGGAAAAGCAACGTTTGAATAAATATGAAGAAAAAATACCCTAGCAAAATAAGAGGGCAGACCAACCCGCGTTGAGTATCTCTGCCGCCAAGACAAGCTTCTGTTTGTTCCCTAAGTGCTGATGATAGGCAGGAAGGTGAGGGCCAGGATATTAAACGGCTCTAATCCCATTCTACTTTATGACTAGCTTGAGAAATGACCTCTAGCGAGATCTGGCCCTTGTTCTATCCAGCAACTAGATTTTTCTTACAGAAAATAAATTAAAAAGGTGTGACCTTGCTGAAGGCTTGCCGAGAAAATGAGGTACATCTTGTCACAAGCAGAGGAGCCTATTTGTTCAATTTGAAAGGCTGCCGCTTTGCTCTGATTAGAAGTTAAGATAAAGGCTGGGGATGAAAAGAGGAGAAACATTTCCAAGCGAGGAAATTAAAGAGCTACATTGGAGACCCTTTCAGCACTACAGTGGGCTTTTTGTGTGGGGTTTATCGGGTCCCATCAGCCACACCTTGTCCCTGTGCTTGAAGCTCCCGCTCCTCCGAGCACACAAAAGACTGCCATGTCGGGAGAGGATGAGAAACCCCCTCTGCGACAGCCATCAGCAGCACCCACCCCTCTTCACTGTAGGTCGCAGCAATGGAAAGTGACCCACCCATATTTGATGCACTGTGCAAAAAAGACTCAAAGTCATTTCACCGCATCCACCGAAGGGGCCAGTCTAGAAGCCTCCTACCTTCCCTGCCAATAAATGTATCACATCTTGGAGAATTTCTTCAAAATTTGCTCGAAGAAATGAGCATCGGAATACCTTTGTGTCCATAAAAGTTTCAGGCCAACAGAAATCCCACCCCTGCAAAGCCCCTGCAACAAAGAAACCTTTCAACTCCTGTCATCGTTTTATAGACATCTTGTACGTGCCAGCATGTCTTTCAGCTTTTGAAGTAATATCTTGTATGGGAAAGAAAGAGCTAAGAACAAAACGCCAGGCTTTTCCACGTGCTCTAAATTGACATCCAGCGTTCTATGCCCTGGTTCCCTCTATACACCAAGGTTTTCAAGAATGGTTGGGAAGGCCAGACTCCTTAACTAGCACTCAATGTCCTTGACCGTATGAAACCAACTCATCTTTCCAGTCTTACTGCTATTCATTCCCTCCCACCTTGCAATCCTGAACATGTTTTTCACTTTTCTACCTCCGTGCTTCTACTCGAACTGATAACACTGCTACGATTTCCTCCCTCGGCATATCTTTCTTTCTAACTCCTATCTGTCTACACTGCCATTTTTCTTGATTTGTTTTAAAGTTATTGTCTCAGTAGCCATCGTCTACCTGTTTGGAAAGAATCCCATGCCTTATAAACATTGGTGGAGGAAGGGCATTCAATCCACTGTGAAAGGTAAAAGAGCAAGACGTTCCCTCTTCCAGTTCTTGGCAATGGGCCTCTCCATCTGGATCTGGATTTTTGCAGCAGCAAATCAAAGATGCACAACAGCTGAGAACCACATTGGGAGTCCAGCAGGAGAGGTGAGATCCAGCAGCGTCACCTGGGAGCGTCCAGGAGGTGGGCCGCCCCAACCTGGTTGTTCCCTGGGATGGCCTTGGCTTGTTCCTCACTGTTATTTAATAGATTTCCCTTGGTTCGGTCCCAGTTTTCAACTCTCCATGGATTCTTGAGTCAATACATTGTTTCTAATACATTTCTTTTCTTCTAAAGTTAGCTACTGCCGGTTTCCGTTGCTTGCAACCATGGCTACCAGCTGATACGCCCTTTTTAAAGGCACAGTTTTCCTACTGCCATATCCATATCGTTTTCTTATGAGTATCCATTTATAATGCATTTCTCATTACTCTCTGCTCACCCAAACTTTGTCCTTTCATTTGACAGCTATTTATTGGGTATTTGTCTATCATGTGCTAGGCCCTGTATTTGGTGCTAGGCATCAGAAGAAGAGTCAAAAGATGTACATGATGTTTTTCTGGTATATATGAAAAATTTTAAACCCCAGAAAATTATCATGTACATTTTTTTACTCTCTTTTTGTCCCTAGCACCAAATACAGGGCCTAGTACATGATGACAGAGGGATGCCCAATAAATAGCTGGTAAATGAAAGGACAAAGTTTGGATGAAAAATTTAAAACCCCAGGCCAGGAGTGGTGGCTCACACCTGTAATCCCAGCACTATGGGAAGCCAAGACGGGTGAATCACCTGAGGTTGGGAGTTTGAGATCAGCCTGACCAACATGGAGAAACCCCGTCTCTGCTAAAAATACAAAATTAGCCAGGTGTGGTGGTGCATGCTTGCAATCCCAGCTACTCAGGAGGCTGAGGCAGGAGAATCACTTGAACCTAGTAGGTGGAGGTTGTGATGAGCCAAGATTGTGCCATTGCACTTCAGCCTGGGCAACAAGAGTGAAACTCCGTCTCAAAAGAAAAGGAAAAGAAAAATGTAAAACCCCCAATATTAAGTTACTATAATTACAATTGAAGGAGAGTTAGGTACAATGGGAGCAAATGGAAGGGTGAGCCCCTCTGTGGGCACTGAGCAGGAATAAGCCAGGAGGAGTTCAGGGGAACAGAGGGCAGGCAGTTTATTGTCCAGACTCCGGGACTAGGATTTGAAAAAGGCCTGCAGTCAAAAGAAGAATGAGAAGACCAAGGACTTGGGAGCAGCCGACTAAAAGGGAGCTTGGTGAGAGATGACACTGGAGAGGCAGGCAGGGCTTTGTTAGGGCTTGGGACAGCCCTGCTCACTGCCCAGTGGTGGCGGCCACCCCATCCCTGGGAGATGCCAGCTTACACATTTTGTTACCCTGTTACCATAAACACCTTTGAGCTCATCAGAAAATGTATGTCAATTTTTCTTTCTGATACGGTGGCTCCCGTAACTAAACTACTATGACCCCATGAAGGGAGGGGCCATATTTTCCTGGTCTCTATCATCCCCCTAGAACAAAAGACGTGCTGAAGCCCAGTGCATGTTTGTGGAGTGGAGTTGCCTGTCTTGCATTGACGTTCCCTTGGAACAAAGACAGCAGTGTTCACGGTTCACCCACTTCTGCCTCCCCGACGAGCCCAGCATGACTTCTCATTCTTACTTAGCCAGCCCTCCAAGGTTTGTTTTATTGGAGTCTGCAATAATGTCCTTGAAGCAGAGCAAGATTCTCAAGTGGCTTCTGAGCTATCAAGGAAGCCTTAGCTTCCTGCACTCAGGTTTTAGTGTTGAGTGTACAAACACTGAATTACTTGAGAGAATTGGTGATAGCGCACTAAGACACATTTATGGAAATCTGTGTGGTGATAATGGGGCCCAGTAATAAGGCTATGTATTGTAGAACCAGCTGTATATCGGGTCCTGGCTAGAACATTTATCTGCACAAATGAGTTCATGTCTCTGAACTCTGTTTACCTATTTGAAATATACCTGGAAGAATTCAGTACCTCACTGCGTTCCAAAGATTGGGAGGAAACTGGTGTCTCATCTGAGTTTACATGGTAATGTCAAGGTGATCTGCTCTAGTTTCTATTTCTTTACATAAAACTACTAAAAGAATTGGAGGGGGAGTTGACTCCTAGGCAACAGTAAAAGGGGTCACCAAGTCTTGTGGCCAATACCGTTGAGCACAGGAATATCTAATGTTCCATTTGAAGGTGGCTGCTCTTCTGTGACACAAACACCCTCTGTCTCTTTTCTCAAACTTTAGCAAAGTCTTCTATGCAGACAAAGGGCTTGTGTGAGTGGGTATTAATGTGGAAATCATGAAGTCTAAGTTCTAGGCCAGTCATAGTGGCTTGCGCCTGTAATTCCAGTGCTTTGGGAGACTAAGGTGGGAGGATCACTGAAGCCCAGGAGTTCAAGACCAGCCTGGAAAACATAGTGAGACCTTTTTGCTACTAAAAATAAAAAAAAAGAAAATGAAAATGAAAAAGAAAAAGAACTCTAATGTCTATAGCTGAAGTATTTTGGGATAGGTTCAGCACAGAATATGATGACAGAATCCACAGAGTAAAACTAACTAAATAGAAACCAGACAAATGGGATTAAAAAAAACGAACAAGCAAACAAAACAAAACAAACCCATTAGCCAATCCCCACCCTTCAGAATCCCCTGAATGCCTAGGAGGGCCATGGCTATGCTGGGGCTAGGATCATGCCAATTTCTTTTTTCTTTTTTCTTAATGTGTATGTGTGTGTGTGTGTGTCACATTTCTTTATCCATTCATCTGTTGATGAACACTTGGTTGATTCTGTATCTTGGCTATTATGAGTAGTGCTGCAATGAACATGGGCAGGTACAGGTATCTTTTGATATGTTGATTTCTTTTTCCTTTTTTTTTTTTTTACAATACTTTAAGTTCTGGGGTACATGTGCAGATCATGCAGGATTGTTACATAGGTATATATACGCATGGTGGTTTGCTGCATCCATCCCCCCATCACCTACATTAGGTATTTCTCCTAATGTTATCCCTCCCCAAAACCCCCACCCCCCGCAAAAACAACCCCAACCCCCCCCAAAAACGGAAATCCGCGGGGTTGGGAAAAGTTTGAAATAGTGTGGTGATGTGGGGGGGGGGGAATTGGGGAGGGATAACATTAGGAAAAATACCTAAAGTAGGTGATGGGGGGATGGATGCAGCAAACCACCACGGCATGTGTGTACCTATGTAACAATCCTACACGATCTGCCCATGTACCCCAGAACTTAAAGTATAATAATTTTTTTAAAAAAGACATGCAAGTACCTACTGACTCAGAAACTCTGGAGATCAATCTCAGCATTCTGGATTTTTTAAAAATCAAATTTATATAAAGCCTACAGCACCCATATTCCCAGGGGTCTCCCATCCAAGTATTAACTATGCCCAACCCAGCTTACCTTCCAAGATCAGGTGAGATTGTGCACATTAAGGGTGGTATGGCCATAGACCAGTTTGAGTTTTAACAAGTCTTCCAGGTGATTCCAATCCAAGTTCAAATTTGAGAACCAACCCCTCAAGTTGGCTTTGCCCAGAGTGCCAACATTACCTAGAAGTGGACTGTTGCTGCCCTTAGATCATCTCAGGGATAATCCTCCCAGAGGCAGATTCCCCAGTTGGTCAGATTTGCTGATAAAAGAACTCCTCTGCAATAGTTTATACCTATTGGTTTCAGTATATAATTCATCATTCCCAAGCAGCTGCAAGGATGCAATACAGATGCTGAACCAAGGACCATAAGCAAGCCCAGGAACTGAAGATTTAAAGATGTCCCCTAAAGGTTGCAGGCAGAGACTGACAGGCAGCTTTTAATGTTATCCTTTCATATGGCTTCCAGATGAAACTGAGTTGGCTCGCTCCTGGAAGCACGTGTTTGTAGTTGAGATGTAATAGGTAGGTGGTTTTAAGCAGAGACGTCTTTGGTATTGTACATACGAGAAAGGTTAGTGTACTAATGGGCAAGAAACAGATCATACGAAGATGTCAATTACTGCCTGTTAGTCCACTGCCTGCTTGCAACCTCTGCTGCTCTTGCTGCCAGGTTTTATATCACATGACCTCACCCTCTAGCCACAGGATGTACCTCTGACCTAGGTGTAACGAAGTCAGTCGAGTCACTTACCTAGACTGTAACCTGATGCAGAAGATGATCTATGCCCATATGATTCTCCCATTCAAAAATGTGAAGACAGCAGCAGTTAGAAACAAGAGTTAGAGTTTACCAAAAATGTCCTGAGGAAAAGAGGGATCTATGAAGGATCATGGCAAGAAAAAGTAACGATAAAAGCAGAACTCATGCACGAAATCAGTAGGCCACTGATTAGGGCTATGGACACACACACAGAGAAGCAGGGATGCTGAAAGAGAGAGTGACACTAACAGAGACACTGAGAGAGACATCATGTAGCCCCAGAGAGAGATGAAGAGCATAACTGCCTCGATTCCTGCTTGCTGATGTCCTTATAATACCCACCTTTTCTTATTTAGGTAATCAGTGAGTTACTAGAGTGCCTGGGGAGAGAGCTACTTACATTTGTTTGAGTGTAAGAGCAAGTGAGAGCAAGTAACAAGATGATAGAGACACGGAGCCAATGAGAGAGGCAAGGACAATAAAATAAAGAAACAGAGACAGACTGTTCCTATGGATACAAAGCTTGAAGGGCATTCTGTCAGAGAAGGGGTCATGGCCACAACCCCTTCTCCCTAAGGTTTAACCTGAGGTGCAATTAAAAATGAAGAATGAACAAATGAATGCATGAATATACAAATGGATAAATAATAAATAGACGAGTACATTTTAAATGAATACATAAAGTTAATGACATCTGTCAGGAGGGACAGAGATGACTATGGCCAAGGTCCAGTGGCAGAAAGAGCAACAAAGCTTCTGAGATCAAACCACTATGACAGCAGAAAGATAACTCAAGCGTTTGAATTCCAAACCATTTTCGCTGGAACATCTTTACCCAACAGTGGACTGAGTGGGGATCTCACTTCTTAGGGGCCAGTGAGATGGGAGTTGAGACATTTTGCCCCAAATACATTAATTTACTCATAATGAATGACAGTGCACAGTCTAGCACCATCCATGGCAATTATGGGATCACAGATCTTGACAACTTTGGTGGCAGCAAAAGTGACAGGAAAGCCTGTTCTGAAGCAAACAGCTTAGGTAGTAAAGGTAGAGGTCTCTTGCCTCAAAAAAGCTTGTCTGAGTTCGGGCCTGGTGACAGCATAGGGGTGGTAGGACCATCACTGGACCTCAATAAATATGTTGAACCTCAGGGTACTCTCAAATAACAGAGGGCATTTTGATCTCACTGCCCGGTTTTGGCCCTACTATTTTGACCTCAAGGGCATTTTTTTCCCTGTATTTTGCTTTCTTCTCAGACTATGAACCATTCTGGTTATAAGAATTCAACTTTACTAGGAATTTAATACCCCTATTTCAACTTATAAGGATTTCTTTCAATGTATACAAAGGAATTTGACACCTATTTATAGGTGAGCTATAAATAGCTGAGCCCATGAGATGCTGAGCCCAACCCAAATTGCTAACCCACAGAATAATGAGTTGCAAATGGTTAAGCCACTGAGTTTTAGGGTAGATTTTTATGCAGCTAAAGGTAACTGACATGGAGCCTAACTAAAATAAAGCCAAACCAAGTATAGTTGTCTTCAAAGCCTAAAGCTGAAAATTCTGAATATGACTGAATGTTTTCCTTCAGCACGGTAAATCCATATCCCTGCATCCTGAGAGATACAATCACTAGTTTCAGTTCTATGAGGCTTAAGCAGTGCAACTTGGCATGCCACAGCACCTTCCTAGCATTGCAGAAGGTCTCCACATGAGGAAAATTATGGCATGTGAACTATTCACATGTAGTTTACATTGCTTTTTTAAATGCTACAAAAAAAACCCAACAAATCGTTTAGAAACATAGTCCATCCATATTCAGATTTCAGCATATGTGCATTTATAACAGCATGTGAAAGTATCACTTTTTCTTCCAGTATCATAAAGAGCAGCAGTTGCCATTTCCCAGAAGACAAAATACTGTGACACCATTGTATAGTAAACCATTGTTTCAAAGATTCCAATTCACTGATAAAGAATCTCACCAATAATCAAAAAATGTGGTAGAAAATAAGAAATCCCACATAGGTGATGTGATTCTCACAGAAGGGTTATTGGGTTTGCATTCTATAATGGTACCTCTTCTGATACCTTTTGCATTAGTCAATGATCCAGCCACGTATCAACACATAATCAAGCATATACTATAAGAATGTACCTGGCAGCCATAGCTAAGCATCTAAGCAAGATAAGCATAGTGTCCATATTGACTTCTAGACAAAGGAATTGAAAGTTCCTCTCCAGTCTGCTCCCCAGCCTCCTACCCAAGTAGTGGAGGAGTGCTGAAATGATGGGTAAGATTCCTGGGCACTGTTGAACCACAGTTTCTAGTGGGTGGAGCCCTGAGAATATAGACAATCCCATACGGGTAGAAAGTCTCTTTCTGGGTTCATTCTCTCTGGAGCCGGTGGCTGTAATATTATTTCTCACTGGAATGGCAAGTTCAGAAATCTGATTTTGACTTAAGGGAAAGGCTAAGCTATTTATCCTGTTTTGGTTCTGAGTTCCATACTTTCTCTACTCTAAGCTTCCTTGTGGTCAGCTCAGTAGAGTGCTGAAATAGTCTGGGAGCCAATGCCCCCAATGTTACTTTCCTTCCTTTGCCACTCTTTAGGCACATGCATCTCTTGTGGAAGACACCAGGGTGATAGGGCCAAGGCAGAATTTAAATATTCCCAAGTTACCTAGCCGATCACCACCATAATTCATTCCTTTATGGTGCCTGGACCTCACCTCTCTCCCTAACACTGACATGATCTCAGAAGACAGGGCAGCTGTATTCCCCAGGCACTGACATTTGGGGAGTAAAGTCCCACAAAAGAGATTGAGGTTTAGTAGTCAAACTTGAAGCACTGCTGCTGGAGGGCCAGTATATAATCTCCCATGTGTGACAGCCAGGTGCTGGTATTGGTGTAAATATTCATTTTAGGAGCTAGGATAACCTTGTCCATGACTTCAAACTGCAGGAGCTGCAAGGTTCTGCTGCTAGGTCTGCCTAGAATGATAGAATTCCAGTGTGTGACATTTTTGTCTTACTGGATCATTAGATCCAAATGCTCATACAGCCAACTTAGATGGAAGGCCTAGATTCTGCTCCTCTGAACTTTGTTTTAACTTGTATCCAGAGATAAAGAGAGAATGATGGTCACATAAAATTCTGAGGTGTGATGGCCTTCTCTGAAGTTTTCTGAGTCTCTTCCCCACCATATGTTCTCATATTGACTCTGATTTGGACACTGCATAAACCCTAATAAAATAATTTGTGGAGAAAAGATAGAGTTTTAAAAAATAACCCTTAGTGATTTGCAAGGCCTGATCAAAAGACAAGACGCTCCTTGCAGTTGCTTTCCTTATCAGGAATCTCCAATAAACATCGACCAAGGGTCTAATCATCGTTGTGGACTTTAAAGACCTCAGAGTGTGGGCACAATTACTGAAGGAAAGTGGAGTTCACTCATAAAAAGAGATTCAGACCTTCACTACATGGAGACAGTAGCTTATTCTTGGACTGAGGTGAACAGGAAAAGTTAATGAAAGAAAAAACAAGATCAAAGGTCTAAAAGGCATTAAATAATAGCTATATCCAGAATGCTGTGGCTTTGAGAATTGGGTTGGCCTGGAAATAGAGGCCCTTGGTTAAGTTAGGTTAGGTTAGGTTAGGTTACATTATAGGATAGGTTAGATTACAGGATAGGATAGGTTAGATTCCAGGATACTTTAAATGAACTAAAAACTCTTGCCCAGAGATAGTTATTGATTTGGAAGTGATGAGAAGCAAACTAGGAAAGAATTAGGAAAGGAGACCACGTGTGGTGCCTCACATCTGTAATCCCATCACTTAGTGGGGACTAAGGCGGAAGGATCGTTTGAATCCAGGAGTTCGAGACCCACCTGGGCAACGTGGTGAAACCCTGCCTCTACAAAAATACAAAAAATCAGCTGGGCTTGGCAGTGCACACTTGTAGTCCCAGCTACTCTGGAGGCTGAGGTGGGAGACTCCCCTGAGCCAGCCAAGTCAAGACTGCAGTGAGCCATAATTGCGCGACTGCACGCCAGCCTGAGTGACAGAATGAGACTGTGTCTCAAAAGACAGAACTAGGAAAGGAAGAAAGCTTGAGATCTTAGAAACCAGGATAGACATATATGAAAGGAGAAAAGGATAAACCTACACAGATACACCACGCAGATCTCAGACCCAACTGCAATCATTTCTCATGAAGGCAAGGGAAACCATCTACCTAACTGTAAACAGTGTAGCTAACATATATTAGGAAACAGTAGATGAAATGTCATGACAATCTTAGTAGAAAGGGGTAAGTGATCATATTTCAGCAGTGATCTTATTGCCAGTACAAAACTAAACGCCAGTACAAAAACAAATGGCATTCGGAAACTTACAGTTGATTTTAGTAGAGGGCTGAATAAGGTATCGATCCTAAATGATGATGATGGTCACATAATAAATATTCTAGCAAAGGTGAGACCTTATGCAAAGATCTTTTCTGTCTTGGATATAGCAAATAGTCTTTGAGCTCCACCACTGAAGGAGATATGTTAATTCAAAACTATTCATGATGAGAGGTAGACAGTTGGAGATGAATAGTGACCACCATCAACCTTCCATAGATATATGGAGACTCTTGAAGACAGCCCACATAATTTGGTAATCAAATGTATTGATGGATGCTAGTATCTATATCACAGGAAGATCAGAAATTAACCAAGCATATCTTGGAGGCAATACAGAAAGGGTTGAAGTCAATGGAAAGATATAGCTTGGATCTGACTACAGTGGCCTAGATGAACATTTCCTCAGCAGGAAAGCAATTTATTGGGAAAGGGACAAATAATCAAGTCACTAGGCCAACAAATGAAAAGAGCCTGGTATCAACAAGCTTTTGTAATGGTTGCATTACAGTAAGAAAGGCCAACACTTGGTCCAATTATCTAAATGAAACACTGGTACAGGGAAGGGATACCAGCTAGCATGGAGAGCACTTAAAAACACAATAGCTTGAGCACCAGCTTTGGCCTTACCAAACACTTAAGAACCTTGTAACCTCTGCCTAATAATAATACCCAATACCATAGCTATTGGTGATATAAGAAAATTTCTTTTGTTAATTAGCTTTCAGAGGCCTGGAAGGCTTCTCTACCCTCAGTACGGTAGCCTGGAAGAGCTAGGGGTTCCCAGTGCAGAATACTCTGATTCAGTTACACCACCCACTAACTATTCACAGAGGTAACAGAATTTCTAAGAACAGATCAATAATATGCTTGCTATCCAGTCATTACTCTTGTTAAACACCCTACAGTTTCTAAATGAATTACTAAGGGCTAAGAAGAGCTATGCACATAAGATGAGTATCTTAATTTGAGTTCCCTCCGAGGCAAATGTTGATACAAAGATTCTAATACAAGTAGTTTATTCAGGAGTTGACCTTAGGAAATTCCTACAGGGGAGGAGGGAAGTAATGCAGGGAAAATAAAGCAGTTAATAGAGCGTGTTATCAAGACAGCCACCACTGTGGGTGGTTGGAGTTTAATCTGGTGGGTAAACTCTGGGGAACCATATAAATCACATACCTTAGTTACCTTGCTCAAGAGGTAAGAGAGTTGGGGTACTTACACACTAATCCCATCAGTTTTATTCAGAGCCACTCCCAGAGGTGTTACTCCTAGCTCTTTCAGCCTGCCATGCAGAGGGTAGAGAAGCCTTCTAGGCCTCTGAAAAAGCCTTCAGAAAGAGATAGTGGCAGTTAAAAAATCAGCTGGAGCATGCAGAAATAAGGCTGAGGAATCGGAGACAGGATAGTTAGTATTAGCTATGTGTATTTCAACCACAGAAAAATTTTACTCCTTATCTATTGGGCAGGATGGCTTAGGGAGACGAAATGAAGGAAACACGAGATGGAATACTCAGAGAAGCTTGAAATTTGATAAGAACCTGAGGATTTCAGGAATTGGTAAGAACACCTGGAGAGAAAGCCATGTGGTAGCTTTGAAGCCGGGCCTGGGTCTCTTAGCTAACTGCACTGGCTACTGCACCTTAGAGGAACAATAGAACACAGTGGGGACCTTTGCCAATAATTGGGAAATAACAGCATTTTATTTTTATGACAGTAGATAGCTTCACCAGTTAGGTAGAGGCTTTTCAAACCAAACACCCAGCAACTAAGATAGCGGCAAATATTTTAGTTCAAAAACTTCTCTTAACTGGGAGTCAGACAAAGAACCAAATTTGGAAACATATGTCATGGGAAAACTGTGTAATCTGACAAGTATCCAAGTATAGCATAACACTTATAGCCCAGGTAGCCAGAGAAAGAACCATGCAATAAAACCATACCAATGGCTATGATGAAAACAAGAGATTACTGAGCTTACCACCTGCCTGCTTTTGATTCTAAGGAAATTAGAGCGTGAGTATCCATTGAATCAAGATAGATGATTTACAAGGACCTCTGTGAAGATCTAGGGTTGTTGGGAAATCCATTCACGCCTTATCTTTTACAGATAGAGGCCTTGAGTGAAGGAAGCTACTTAGGGTCTCTGTTTCTCTCCTCACTTTTTTCCTTGTACATTTTCAAACAAGGAATCAGGTTGGGTCAGACTCCAGTGTAATTGACTAGACCATTTTGCTGGTGGGCAGAGTCATTATGCTTCATAAGACTGCATTCACGTATATAGCACTCTCTTATGCTTCCTCTGGCCATGGTAAACTGACAATCCAGATTTATCTCCCCAACATGGCAGCCATGTCTAGGGATATTACCCTATCAGTCTAGGCCTCTTGTTTGAAATGGGATTTCTTTGTTGGGACTTTTACATTTTCAATGGGAGTTTAATTTCTCCGTGGAAATGCAACAATAAGAGGGGTTTCATATTCAGACTTGAGGCATTTTTGTATTTCCAAGATGCTATTATTTCGACTAAGCTATCTGGTGTTCAATGTATGGACCTCTTTGGTAGGCTAGGTTCAACAATGTAGCTATACATACTTTAAGATGAGAAGCAGAATAGGTGATGGATTTTTCACTAAATATACAGTGTGGTCTTTAAGTCCTGAATAAAACTATTTCACAAGTTTCTAAGTATGACATCAGAAGCATTCAGTGAAGGCCTTGGGGAGCTGAATTTCACATCTCTTTGGTCCAAGAAAGACTCATAAGAGCCATGATATAGACCAGGGAAATGGCTCCATGAAAAGGCTACAATAACTTACCTGCAGATTTTCTCCCCTAAGGTATACAGTCACATATTAGCTCAGCTATTGATCCCTCTGGATTACCAGAGAAAGAAAGTAGAGATTGTTAAATGTCCATGTTGGGGTTCAAAGATTCTAACCGTACCTACTCCCACCCACCATCTTCACTGCCTAGGAAAAGAAAGGCTGAACTGACTGAGCAGAGTCCAGACCATTATTAGGCTGTTTTCTACTGCACAGAACTTGGGTTATCAGTAAAACTCTCTGGTATCATTTTCTCCAGCACAGATGACTAACTATAGCTATTCATATCGTTGGAGTGGAAAATTCCAAGGTTAGATTTTGGGCTGAAGAGCTCTGGAGTTTGGAGCCAAAGCACTAGCTACTGTGTGAAGTATTACTTTGCTTACCTTAGCCTCCCTTGTAGGTCTTACAGAAAAGGCAGTTAAGCCAAGGGCAAATTTGGGTATCACTGGTCCCCTGATATAATATCATCCCAACCTTGTCTCTTAATAGCACCCCAATTTCACCCTAACCCCCAACAAGGTACAAGAGTCTAAGTGCTAATAGTGGAAACAGTAAAAATAATGCAACCAGAAACGTGGCAGTAAGAGATATAAAATCTGGACAATGACTGGAGACTTACAGTCCAATAGACAGTGGGTTGTTGTTCTAGAAGATCTATTCCTCTGTTGGAGAACCTCTATGAAAAGACTGAGGATGTGAAGAATGCTTACTTACATTCAGGAGCTACCCAGAATTTGCTAGTAATACACTAAATAGAGTCTGATACGAAATGCGAAAGATCTTGGAAGGTGGAAGAGACAACTCTTTGATGGTCCAAACCTTGTTTTGGTAACTGACATGATTATCCTGCGTTCTCAGCTTTGCTTATTTGTTGTATATTTCACACTAGATTCAGATCCATTGTTCCCTGCTTTCTCATAACCTGACCCAGACTGATTAATTCCATACTAAAACTTTCATGTAACAGACCCAGTTTCATTCCTGAACTGACAGTCTCTGTGACAGAGGCAGTAATGTAAGACATTCCATTTATTTCCCTACATTTGCCAGCCCTCTTTCAGGTACATAGGACCACATGACTACTTTGGTGCCAATGAAATATAAGTGGATGTGATATGTGTCACTTCTGAGCTGAGGCAGTAAAGAGCCTAAGTGCCACATGTCCCAGATGTTGCAGCCACAAAATAGCAGAGCCTTAGTCATCCTGGAACCTTGAGTTACTGTGTGGAACAGATCCCTTCCCAGTCCCACATCCCTCTGACCTGCATGAGATATGTAGCGTGAGCAAGAAAAAAACCCTTGGTGTATAAAACCTCTGACACTTTAAGATTGTTACCTGAGCATAATTGTATTCCTGACAAATACAGTCCCCCTTCTTCTGCATGCATAATGCTTATTTCAAACTCTAAACTTAATTGTTAATAATTCTACATGTTATACCCAGGCCCTGCTGAACTGGCTCTATGGGACAGAAGATCACACACAAGTCAGCAAGCAAAGCTTTAACTTTGAACCAAATACACAGTGGTAAGCAATACAATTCAGTAAACACAACTACTTTCTACTGCACAAAAAAACAGGAAATAATTAAATTTCTTATAGACATTTCTTTATTATATTTTCCCACTTGAATATTTAGGAATAATTTAAATGTAATGCATACTGACAGCAAGCACAGTATCAAATATTAGTACTTTTAATATTTCTCTTTCCTCACCCTTTATTCCTTTAGGAAAAAAATATTTAGATGACCTCAAAGAAACAATTATTATGCTAATCACAGTATGCAGTAACACATACAAGCCCAGACTCAATAGAAAAGAAAGCAACAAAGAAGTGAAAAAGTCTTTCTCCTCAAATCATTTTAATTCATTTTTCCACAGCCATATAAATTTAAAGTATGAAACAACAATAATACAACTATAGAATCTAGGTTCTCTTTCAAAGCAGCGGCATATAAAACATAGAAAAGCTAAAACCTCAGCACAAGCTTCAAAAGAACAAGGACTGAGAGGATTTTGATGAAGAGACATGAAATGCACAAAATACAGTACACAAAAATACTAGAATGCCATAAAATATAAAGCTACACATTTCAGGTAGAAAGCATTGTAAAATATATAAAATATGCAAGAAATCAAAACCAAAGAGATTTTTCTTAGAGTACCATGAATACACTGGAACTGGCAATTAGCATTTGAAGATGGGAACAAGAAAATAGCAGTTTCCCATTTAAAACTTTATTTCTAGGCTTTAGGGTTTCACCTTCTTGACATCCTTCTTTCCAGAGCTCTCAGTAGCTGACTCTGCTTTTCTTTTCTGTGACTAAAATGGAAACAGATTTAATGTTCTGCTCCAATATGCACATTTTAAATGGCCCAACAATGTTAAATCTAGGATGTAAATGCATTAAAAAAAAATTTTAACATGAATATTCACTTAAATGTTATATTCACAGTTAATGTTCTATATAGCCCAACAAACTATACAACCCAATGTAAAATAACCTTCAAAGATATTTCTTTCTATGAAAAGACATAAAACACCCATCAAAAATAGTCATCAAATATCTACTTACACATGGTATTATAAATGTACTCTCATCTCTTAAAGAACTAATTAATGTCTTCTGGGCAAAATTTTATCTATGAGTATATATATATATTTTTTTAAACTTTTGATAGGTTTTAACATACCATATTTCATATCTTCTATGATACACATTTATTTCACATTTTAGCATCTCTGAAATCAGGATGCATCTTACAACTGATGACAATTTACACCTGGCAGCATTTTTCTCAGTGGTACATAAAATAATGCTGTGTCTTACAATGGAAGGCATCTTAGATTCGATGAAATATGGCAGTTTACTTAACCACACTCAAATAATACCATCTATTAAAGAATATTTTAAATTACAGCTATACAAAGCAACCTGACTGGACTAAAATCAAGTTATCCTATCATTCAACAGTTCATTTATTACCAAGCCAAGCTGTTGTCTGCTCAGAGTTCCCGTTTGTACTCATGGTTCCACAAACATCAGAAAACTTACTTGATCAAATCACAACTCCTAGTTTCAACTTCAGCCCCATCCCATCCCACCCCATCCCTCTGCTACCCCCATGATAGCTCTAGTCTCAATCCAAAAGATTTCACTTGCATTATACTTCTGCTTAGATTCATGACGAATTTTTTAAAATACAGAGCCTAGTTACTAGGAAGTTCCTAACCATATGTACTACAAACAAATAAGAAACGTGGTTGTGATGTAATTCTGTTTCTGTCCAAAGCAAATTAGCATTTCGTAAAACCAGCTATTATTAATAGGTATCACTATGGCATTAAACATAATATAGGTATTTTAATTATGTAAAAAAAATGGGATCTACCTAAAAGTTAGGAAAATGCTGAAAATTTTACCATTGGAGTTTTAGTTGCCCGTTTCTTCTTTTCTGCTCTCTCTCTTTCCTCAATTTCCATGTTTTCCTTCTCAATCAATGAAATCAGAGTGTTACAGCGTCTCTGGAATTCCTAAATGAAATAATAAAAAGATTTTTAATTTCTGCAACCCAATCATAATATTTAAAAGACTGACAATTATTTAACTACGATTTAATTATTTAAGTATGATTTCTGTGATACAGAATTTCCAAAACTGCTATTCTTCAGAACAATATTCACACAGGGTATTAACAGATTCCACCAAATACAAGGAGTGGGGGTAAATGTCATTTATGGGTGACTGGTTAACATGATAGTAGCGTATCATATAATATTACTATAATATTACTCAGCAATAAAAAAGGAAAGAACTATTAATACAGTTAACAATCTGAATGAACCTCAAGGGAATTATGCTAAGTGAAAAAAAAGCTTATTTCAAAAGGCTACATACCATATTATTCCATTTATATAACATCCTTAAATGACAAAATTATAGAAAGAGAGAAAAGATCAGTGGTTGCCAGGAGCTAGGGAGAGGAGAGAGGGTGGGTGTGACTGTAAAGAGATAGCACAATGGAGTCTTGTGGTGATGGAGGTTACACAACTCTACACATGACAAAACTGCATTGAACTGCATGCACACACACACACATACAAATGAGTGCATATATAACTGATGAAATCTGAACAAGCTCTATAGATTATATGAATGTCAATTTCCTGGCTGTGATATTTTACTATAGTTTTGCAAAATGTTACTATTGGGGAAAACTGGGTGAAGGTTGCATGGGACCTCCCTGTACATTTTCTTTACAACTTTCTGTGAATGTATAAATATTTCAAAATGAAAAGTTAACATATATCACATAAACAAAAAATATAAGCGGATGTTCTATGGTCAAAATAAGTTTTGGAAGTACTCAGCTTACAAAAGTTAAACAGATTTATTTACTACATGGCTTCTCAGAGCCTTTCAGTTCCTTATGTGCACTTTGAAACACTAGGCAGGGCGTCAGGATGCAGCAGTTGTCAAAAACATCTAACCAACAGACTCTCTTCTCACTGGACATCTTGTGGGATCAGAGTTCTGGGGATCACATCACAGGAAACACTGCTGTATTTGTTAATTCAGAACAAATAGTACCTGAAAAGATTTTTACATTAACCTTGCCACTACCTATATTTCACTGCCAGCAAATCAATGCATGCAAATTATACATACTCTTTATGAATGTATGGTGAGCATTAAACATGATTCATTAATATGGAATCTCATATATTATTAGCCCTGTACACTTTACTATATTTTAAAGGTAAATAACAATTTAATATCAAAGGATAAATAATATTTTAAAATATGATTCCTTTTCTGTATAAGCAAAAATGTCTGCCAGAATAGCTAAACACTCAAGAGAGAATGTAGGTTTACTGGAAATTAAGAACAACCTCAACACACACACACACACACACACACACACGCAAATGGTCAAAGTACAGGAATAGAAAACTCACCAAAAAAAAAAAAGTCCAAACATTAAAATCAAGTTTGACAGCAACTAATGACCAAAGAAATGCAAAATAAAACAATGCCATCTTCATCCAATTAGCAATGATATGTACATGCTTGTGTGCATGTGCACATATATGGTACACATTTCTAGTATTGACAATAAGATGTTGAAATGGAAACTTTCATTCACTGATGATGAAATGTCAATGTTACTATATGCTATGTACTGAAGTATGTCTCTGCAAAATTCATTTGAAGCCCTAACCTTCAATGTGACTGTATTTGAAGATGAGGCCTTTAAGGAGGTAATTAAGGTTAAATGAGGTCATATGGGTGGGGCCCTAATCCAACAGGACTGGTGTCCTTGTAAGAAGTCAGAGAGACATCCAAGATCTCTCTTTCTCTGCATGCACTCCAAGAATGGGCCATATGAGAACGTCATGTGCAGAAGGTGGCCATCTGCAAGCCAGGAAGAGAAGCCACACCAGAAACCAACCCTGCTGGCACCCTGATCTTGAACTTTCAGTCTTCGAAAGGGTGAGAAAATAAATTCCTGTGGCTTAAGCCACCCAGGCTGGGGCATTCTGTTACGGCAGTCCAAGTTGACTAATACGCTACCTTTCTTGAAAGCAAATTGGAAATTTCAATGATGGATCTTAAAACTTTCATACCCTTTGAACTAACAATTCCGTTCCTAGAAACTTATTGTAAGGAAATGAGATGTATACAAAGATTTAAAAAAGAATGTTTAGAGCAGTGTTAAACTGGGAACTAACTAAATTTTGGTAATCTGAAAATAGAATACACAGACATGTGTTATTATATATACATATACACAGAAATAGCTAAAAGAATATTAACAACAATGTTACTAGTGGTTAACAGCAGCTATCTCTGAGAGTAGAACCATTGATTGATAACTTTTATTTTTCTCTTGATACTAGCCTGAATTTTCCAAATTTTCTGCAATGAACATTTAAGTCTTGGGCAATCTGTAACATTTTTAAGAACAGATAATTGTTTAAAATTCAGTTTTATCTTCCCAAATAAAATCCCCCAAAAATGGCATACACATAGGAAATATAAGATACAAAATAATATCAACTATCCAGGCAAACGAATTTTGGGCTCTAAATGAAGCCCAAGAGGAGGCAGAAAACCAGAGAGTCTAGCCAGAAAAAAGTTGTTCATTAATGAATTATTGTTTACCTATTAAAAACAATCTTACATAATACTGACATGTTCACATTTCTTGTGTATCTTCAATTACTCAGGGTTAAATAATTTAGAAACAATAACTCTGAAATTTTCCTTACTTACCAAAACAATAGTGATATCTTCAGTATGCAGACCAAATATTCTTCATAGCTTCATTCAATAATACACATACAAATTAAATAGCATGTTAATCAATTTATCTATTTTAGAAAGGGCTAAGTTGACCCTGATGAGATTTGATCATTGGTTTCTAGGGAGACTAGATAGAGTCTTTATGTAAAGCTGATTCGTGAATCATTAAGCTATATCCTCTGGCCATTATTATTCTCAATAAGTAACAGTTGCTTGTGACTGGAGATATCTTTAGATACATATTCATGGGTCATGTGGGTGATTCAGGAAAAAAAAGAAACAAATACTTTTGAGACAGCCTCCTATACAGAGAAGTGGAATACCTCAAAATGATTATAAATGGACTGTGTAATTAGTTTTTACCTTCATTCCTTTTAACCTGTCAATAACTACTCCAGACAGAAAACTAATCTAAGACTCTAGAGAAAGTCATCGAGGAATGGATAAGTATGGGTGTTACCTTCCTAGCATAGGTCATGTCATGTTCTCTATCGATACCAACTCCATTTTTTATTCACATGCTTTATGACTGCCTAAGGCAATATATGTTATCATAAATAGAACACTAGCTAAAACTAGAAGTTAGAAGAAGAAAGGCTAGATTACCAATAAAAAATGACTCATTTTTTGAATAATGAAGTGACTATGAAATGACTATGAGAAATTTCATTATGTCAAAAGCACGTTCTTTTTCTATAATTTCTCCTTTCATATATTCTCCTAGATTATTGTACCACTTAATCTTCCTATTTTCCGGGGTATTATAGGGAATTGTTCACAGGACCTCAAACTGTTTCCAAAACTCTATAGTCTATCTCTTTCTCTCACCATTTCCCCACACTGGATTTAAAAATGAAGTTGAAGAAAAATAGCACACAAGAGGAAAAGAGGAGATGCAAAAACAATAAAGACAACAGAAGAGAATAGGAAAATAACAAATGGTAAACTGCTCTGTAGTGTTAATAGTTGTAGCAAAAAAATTTCTGGGTTCAAACATGTATGGGAAATGTTGGATTTGTTAAAGGTTAATCAAATTTCTTTATGATAAGACTTCTCAGAGCTTTTAGCATTCTAATGCAGAGTGGAAGTGTGAATGGCAGGATTCAGTATCATCAGCATGTCCCAATTCTATCTGAACACAGAACTCTTGTTCTGCATATCACCTATTTTCACATCCTGACATCGTTTGGTAGAAATCAACTTGGGAAATGTTGCACAGCATGAGTGATGAATACAGCTAAGTTAGGGTCAATGTACAGATGTATCTTGTTTTATTGCACTTCACTTTACTGAGCTTCATAGATATTGTGCTTTTACAAATTGTAAGTCTGGGGCAACCCTGCACTGAACAAGTCTATTGGTGCCATTTTTCCAAGAGGATATGTTTGCTTCATGTCTCTGTGTCACATTTTGGTAATTCTCACAATATTTCAAAAATCATTATTATTATATCTGTTACAGTGACCTGTAATCGGTTCTCTTTTATGTTACTATCATGATCATTTTGGGGTACCACAAATCACACCCATATTAGACGGCCAACTTTGTTTATAAATGTTGTGTGTATTCTGACTACTCCACCAAACAGCCATTCACCCATCTCTCATCCTCCATCAGGCTTCCCTCTATTCCCCGAGAAACAATGATATAGAATTTAGGCTAATTATAACTCTAAAATGGCCCCTAAGTGCTCAAGTGAAAGGAAAAGACTTACTTTAAATCAAAAGCTAGAAATGATTAAACTTAGTGAGGAAGTTGAAACAGGCCAAAAGCTAGGCCTCTTGAACTAAACAACTAGCCAAGTTGGTAATGCAAAGGAAACACTCTTGAAGGAAATTAAAAGTACTACTCCACTGGAAGCATTCCCTTCAAAAACTGGCACAAGACAAGGATGCCCTCTCTCACCACTCCTATTCAACATAGTATTGGAAGTTCTGGCCAGAGCAATCAGGCAAAATAAAGAAATACAAGGTATTCAAATAGGGAGAGAAGAAGTCAAATTGTCTCTGGAGATGACATGATTGTATATTTAGAAAACCCCATCATCTCAGCCCAAAATCTCCTTAACCTGATAAGCAACTTTAGCAAAGTCTCAGGATACAAAATCAATGTGCAAAAATCATAACCATGCCTAAACACCAATAACAGGCAAACAGAGAGCCAAATCATGAGTGAACTCCCATTCACAATTATTACAAAGAGAATAAAATATCTAGGAATACAATTTACAAGGGATGTGAAGGACCTCTTTAAGGAGAACTACAAACCACTGCTCAAGGAAATAAGAGAGGACACAAACAAATGGAGAAACATTCCATGCTCATGGATAGTAAGAATGAATATCATGAAAATGGCCATACTGCCCAAAGTAATGTATAGATTCATGCTATCCCCATAAAGCTACCAGTGACTTTCTTCACAGAATTAGAAAAAAACTAATTTAAATTTCATATGAAACCAAAAAAGAGCCCAGATAGCCAAGACAATCCTAAGCAAAAAGAACAAAGCTGGAGGCATCATGCTACCTGACTTCAAACTATAGTACGAGGCTACAGTAACCAAAACAGCATGGTGCTGGTACCAAAACAGATATATAGACCAATGGAACAGAACAGAGGGCTCAGAAATAACGTCACACAGCTACAACCATCTGATCATTGACAAACCTGACAAAAATAAACAGTGGGGAAAGGATTCCCTATTTAATAAATGGTGTTGGAGAAACTGGCTAGCCATATGCAGAAAACTAAAACTGGATCCCTTCCTTACAACTTATACAAAAATTAACTCAAGATGGATTAAAGACTTAACCGTAAGGCCTAAAACCATATAAACCCTAGAAGAAATTCTAGGCAATACCATTCAGGATGCAGGCGTGGGCAAAGACTTCATGATTAAAACACCAAAAGCAATGGCAATGAAAGCCAAAATTGACAAATGGGATCTAATTAAACTAAAGAGCCTCTGCACAGCAAAATAAACTATCATCAGAGTAAACAGGCAACCTACAAAACGGGAGAAAACTTTTGCAATCTATCCATCTGAGAAAGGGCTAATATTCATAATCTACAAAGAACCTAAACAAATTTACAAGAAAAAAAAAATCAAAAAGTGGGCAAAGGATGCCTGTAATCCCAGCACTTTGGGAGGCCGAGGCAGGCGAATCATGAGGTCAAGAGATGGAGACCATCCTGGTCAACATGGTGAAACCTTGTCTCTACTAAAATACAAAAATTAGCTGGGCGTGGTGGCATGTGCCTGTAATCCCAGCTACTCAGGAGGCTGAGGCAGGAGAATTGCTTGAAACCAGGAGGCAAAAGTTGCAGTGAGCCAAGATTACACCACTGCACTCCAGCCTGGCGCCTGGCAACAGAGTGAGACTCTGTCTCAAAAAAGAAAAAGTGGGCAAAGGATATGAACAGATACTTCTCAAAAGAAGGCATTTGTGTGGCCAACAAACATATGAAAAAAAGCTCATCATCACTGGTCATTAGAGAAATACAAATCAAAACCACAATGACATACCATCTCACACCAGTTAGAATGCCGATCATTAAAAAGTCAGGAAACAACAGATGCTGGAGTGGATGTGGAGGAATAGGGATGCTTTTACACTGTTGTGGGAGTGTAAATTAGTTCAACCATTGTGGAAGACAGTATGGCGATTCCTCAAGGATCTAGAAATAGAAATACCATCTGACCCAGCAATCCCATTACTGGGTATATATCCAAAGGATTATAAATCATTCTACTATTAAGATACATGCACACATATATTTATTGCAGCGCTATTAACAGTACCAAAAACTTGGAACCAACCCAAATGCCCAGCATTCTCAGCAAACTGACACAAGAACAGAAAAGCAAACACCACATGTTCTTACTCATAAATGGGAGTTAAACAATGAGAACACATGGACACAGGGAGGGGAACATCACATACTGTGGCCTGGTGGAGGTGGGGGGCTGGGGGAGGGATAGCATTAGGAGAAATACCTAATATAGATGACTGGCTGATGGGTGCAGCAAACCACCATGCCACGTGTATACCTACATAACAAACCTGCACATTCTGCACATGTACCCCAGAAATTAAAAGTATAATAAAAAGAAAAGTGCCACTCCACTGAACACACAAGTAATAAGAAGGCAAAACAGCCTTATTGCTGATTGAGAAAGTTTTAGTGGTCTGGATACATCAATCCAGCCACAACATTCCCTTAAAGCCAAAGCCTAATCCAGAGTAAGATCCTAACTCTTCAATTCTATAAAGGCTGAGATAGGTGAGGAAGCTGCAGAAGAAAAGTTTAAAGTTGGCAGAGGTTGGTTCATGAAGTCTAAGATGCTGTTTCCATAAGAGTGCAAGGTGAAGCAGCAAGTGCTGATGGACAAGCTGCAGCAAGTTATCAAGAAAATGTAGCTAAGATCATTCATGAGGATGGCCACACTAACCTATAAACTTTCAATGGAGACAAAATACCCTAATATTAGAAGATGCCATTTAGGACTTTCGTAACTAGAGAGGAAAAGCAGATGCCCAACTTCAAAGCTTCAAATGACATGTTTACTCTTGTTAAGGGCTAATGCAGCTGGTGACTTTAAATTGAAGCCCATGCTCATTTATTATTCTGAAAATCATAAGACCCTTAAAAATTATGCTAAATCCACTCTACCTTAGCTCTAGGAATGGAACAACAAAGCCTGGGGTGACAGCACTACTATTTATAGTATGGTTTTCTGAATATTTTAAGCCCACTGTTGAGACCCTACTTCTTAGAAAGATTCCTTTTAAAGTATTATTGCTCTTTGACAATGCACCTGGTCACCCAAGAGTTCTGATGGAGATAGATGTATAAGGATATTGATGTTTTTCATGCCTGTTATCACAATATTCATTTGCGGCCCACGGATCAAGGAGTAATTCTGATTTCAAGTCATATTATTTAAGAAATACATTTTGTAAGACTATAGCTACTACAGATAGTGATTCCTCTGATGGATCTGGGCAAAGTAAATTGAAAACCTTCTGGAAATTATTCATCATTTAGAATGCTAGATGCCATTAAGAACATTTGTGATTGATGGAAGTAAGTCAAAACATCAATATTAACAAGAGTTTAAAGAAGGCGATTCCAATCCTCATGGATGACTTTCAGGGGTTCAAGACTTAAGTGGAGGGAGTCACTGCAAATGTGATGGAAATAGCAAGAGAACTAGAATTAGAAGTGGAGCCTGAAGATGTGACTGAAATGCTGCAATCTCCTGATAAAACTTTAATGGATGAGGAGTTGGTTCTTCCGGATGAACAAAGAAAGTAGTTAACTTGGGAAGGCATCTACTCCTGGTGAAGATGCTGTCAACACTGTTGAGATGACAACAAAGGATTCAGAATAATATATAAAATTAGTTAATAAAGCAGTGGCAAGGTTTAGGAGGACTGACTTCAATTTTGAAAGAAGCTCTACTGTAACATGCTATCAAACAGCATTACACGCCAAGATAAATCTTTTATGAAAGGAAGAGTCAATCAATGTGGCACAGTTGTTTTCTTCTCTGAAGAAACTGCCATAGCCACCCCAACCTTCAGCAACTACCACCCTGATCAGTCAGCAGCCATTCACAATGAAGCAAAACCCTTCACCAGCAAAAAGATTACAACTTACTAAAGGCTCCGATGATTGTTAAAATTTTCAAGTAATCAATTATTTTTTAATTAAGGTAATTACTTTTTTAAGACATAATGCTATTGCTTGCCTTATAGACAAAACTTTTATATACATTGAGAAACCAAAACATTCATGTCACTTGCTTTACTGTGGTATTTGCTTTATTGTGGTGGTCTGGAACTGTACCTGCAATATCTCCAATGTATGCCTGTGTGAAGAACCTGGGAACTAAGAGCAAAGAATGTAAAATTTTTACTTAATTCCAATGACAAAAGGATCTTATAAACAATTTTTGAGCAGGAGGAGTGAGGTAATCAAAAGTGTACTTTGTACTCAGAAATCTTTTCTTGATACACAAATTCTCAATAGTATGAGTTCATAAAATCATAAACTCTCAAGATGAGAAAGGAACTTTTAAAAGTCATTCAGGTTAATGCTTGAGTCCCTACTACTAGGTCCTTGCTAATTAGTTGTCTAGCCTGTCTGAATTCTTCCAATGATGGGGTACTCACTACATCACAAGGCTGCCTAATCCAACTTTGGGCAAGTTAGAAATGTTCCTTTATGCAAAGCTACAATTTGCTACCTCACAGTTTCCAAAAACTGGTTCTCTAAATTTGTAGACATTAGAGAACAAGCTGGTTTCCCCCTTCATATGACAGTCCTTCAAGGAAGTTCCCATGCCTGCATCACAAGTACCTGTAGGTCCCCAAATACTCCTATTTAAGGCTAAATATCCGCTTCCTTTATATACGCATCCTTCACTTAACCCTTTTCTTAAAGAACTGGATAACACTTACATCAACCCTTGATTATGTTACTTTCTTTCCACCTTTCTTACACATACTTTTAAGCCAGGTGTGGGCACGTTGTTTCTATAAAGAGCCTCATGGCAAATATTTTTGACTTTGTAGACCACACAGTCTCTGTCGCAACTATTTAGCTCCGGCACTGTAGCATGAAAATAGCCAAAGACAATAGATAAACAAATGTGTGGCCATTTTCCAAGAAAATCTTACTTATGAACCCGAGAGTGTGAATTTTGTATAATTTTCACATATTGCCAAATATCCTTCTTCTTTAGATTTTTTTCAACCACTAAAAAATATAAAAATCATTCTTTGTGTTTAGGCCACACAAAAACAGGTGGTGGGCCACAGTTTGCAAGTCCTGTTTTAAACTGCAGACTTAGCTTCACTTTAAACAAAATTGTGCTGCCTTGGTTCTCCGTACCTTTTTAATGGTTTATGATTCTATTCAATGCAAAGTCACCCAAGTTTCAGTTTTTGAATACTAGGATGTGTATCTCTACCTTTAATAAATGATGTAACATTTGCAGGGAGCGGCACTGCCCCTTAATGTGTGGTGAATATCAATCATCCCGGGCGCTAAGTTCAAATATCCTTTGCTCCAATACTCAGCTTCAAAGCACCAATTCAAAAGGCAGAGAAAGCATCAGTAGACTTGAAGTGACTTATTGAAAGAGATTAAAGAGGCTCCACATTACATTTCCTATGTACTAAAATCCTAGACACTAAGCCTACCTAAGTCTGAATGACAGAAGGTCTGTGCCTGTTATGGTTGAAAGTCAAAAGCAGCTGAATGAGCAAGGGCACACAAAAAACTGCACTCCATATTTGTGCCTCTGAATTTGTAGGTAAAGTTCTAAAAGGTCAGAATTTTCTTCTACAGCTCTTAGTAAAACAAAATGGACATTGTTTCACCTTTGCTCTTTTTTAATCGATGTCTTCACCTATACATTCTGCAGTATATTTCCCAGGTTCCTAGTCACTTTTGAATCTCTATTATACTATCAAAAAGCAATGGCAGTCTATACTAGAATACAGATGGGCAGTTATATGAGAGTTAACATTCAAAGAAACATATCCTACATTTCACAAACAAGTATTAAATCTTATGATACTTTTACATAATTGATGCTTAAGCATTGCTATTTAAAAAATATTGTATCACTTCCTCACAAGATAACATGTAAGTATAAATACCTTAAATGGACTCCTGTTAGTGCATTAAATGTATTTCATTTCAGATCGTTACAACAGTTCAAGGTCCCAAATCAAACACTATTGTTGCATAATAAAACACATGACATTTATTACTGGCTATTCAAGCTTATGAATAAATAAAAGCTGCAGGGATGATAGCCAAATAAAGTATATCCTTAAAAAAAGGTAGATTAAAGGAAAAGTAAAATGAACTCTGACCCATTGGCACATTTGCTTGCATTCTATCCAAATCTGGTCCAACTGTAGGAGTCTATGGGATAGAAGCAAATTGAAAAACAACAGTTCTATGCCCATTTATTCACTGAACACCTACTCTGGGTCACGTGCTATGCTGAGCTCTTTAAATATAACTATTAATAATTGTGAGGCCGGGCACAATTGGCTCACGCCTGTAATCCCAGAACTTTGGGAAGCCAAGGTGGACGGATCATGAGGTCAAGAGATTGAGACCATCTAGGCCAATATGGTGAAACCTCATCTCTACTAAAAAATACAAAAAATCAGCTGGGTGGCGTGCACCTGTAGTTCCAGCTACTCGGGAGGCTGAGGCAGGAGAATTGCTTGAACCCAGGAGGCAGAGGTTGCAGTGAGCCAAAATGCCGCCACTGTATGCCAGCCTGGTGCCTGGTGACAGAGTGAGTCTCTGTCTCAAAGAAAAAATAATAATAATGATAATTGTGGCCAGGCATGGTAGGTCATACCTGTAATCCTGATACTTTGGGAGGCCAAGGCAGGAGGACTGCTTGAGCCCAGGAGTTTAAGACCAGTCTGGGCAACACAGTGATACCTCATCTTCACAAAAACTAAAAAAGTTAGCTGCATGCAGTGGCATGCGCCTGTAGTCCTAGCTACTCAGGAGGCTGAGGCGGGAGGTTCACTGAGTCCAGGAGTTTGAGGTTGCAGTGACCCATGATCATGCCACTGCACTCCAGCTGGGCGACAGAGAGAGGGATCCTGTTTCTAAAAAAAAACTTTTTTAATAAGAAAAGAACATTTTAGTCTTTTAAGTGCATGAGGAAGTAATAAATTCCTAAGTGCATAAATATTTGTGGTTTTAAATATTTTAATTCTATAGTCAAGAAGAACACATCAGTACATTTTATAGTTTATTAATTTTACCAATGATGTGTTAATTCATATTTTTCATATTCTACTAAGAATGTAATTCTCTAAAATATCGATATTAGGCTTGGTGCAGTGACTCATGCCTGTAATCTCAGCACTTTGGGAGGCTGAGGCGGGTGGATCACTTGAGGTCAGGAGTTCAAGACCAGCCTAACCAATATGGTGAGACCCTGTCTCTACCAAAAATATAAAAAATTAGCCAGGCGTGGTGACGTGCACCTGTAATCCCAGCTACTCAGGAGGCTGAGGCACGAGAATTGCTTGAACCCAGGAAGCGGAGGTTGCATTGAGCTGAGATCACGCCACTGCACTGCAGCCTGGGAGACAAAGCGAGATTCCCTCTTTAAAAAAAAAATCAATATTAGCTGTTACCACACAATTAAGTACTAACACAGAAGTTAAAATCATGAGTAGCTGTCTTTCCTTATGAAACTTCCTAGACTACACTCCATAAGCAGCAAATAGAAGTTACTGTGACTATAGAACAAGTTGGCAATTATTTAATTTGACTGTCATTTTTCTAAAGTATCTATAAAGAAAATCCATTTCTGACTGGACTGATAATTTATAAAATATCCTGTGCTGAACCAATAACCTAATTAACTTTTAAAACCTCATGATAAGCCAAAAAAAATAGGGAAGTTAATAAAGAGCTAAAACAATATTTTCTAAAAAGTATTTTTTCTCCTACAATTCTAATGGAGAATGTCATTTTCTTACCTTTTAAATAGGAAACACTTTCATTTATAATAAAGCTGTGATTTGAAAACAAACAGCAACGAAATTTTATTACATTGTATACAACAGTGTGTGATTCTCTTTCTGAGATATTATCAGAAAAATGCATTTAAACTACTACAAAAGACAGGGTAATTGTAATGACTAATTACTAAAACTCATTCAACTCCAATATATACATGGCCACAGGCAATGCACACACAGGCTCTTGGCTGGCTGGAAAAGGAAAAAGCTCCCCAGAGGTAAAAAGGTAGAATTTTTAAAAACTATAATTAAGAGTCAAAGCAACCCTGCAAATAATGCAATAAATGGTTCTGTCAAGAAATGTTCCCTATCTCAGAGAGTTAAATTCTGCTTTTTCTACTTTAACTACTACTTAGAAGGACCTAAGAAGGTGCAAGGAATTACTGATTGAATTTTGGGTACTCTTTCCACATGTCCTTTGCAGTAAACTGACTAATGTGCTAGATCTTTTGGACTTCTCTGATTCTTCTCGAATCTCCCAGTCATGTTTAGTCTGTCACTAAATGAACAGAGATACTATACTGACATTCATTTCCTAAAAGAAGTGGCAAGAAAATTAAGCTAAGGTTGGTAAAAGGATTGGCAAGTATTATATAAAAGGTACTATATAAATACAAAGTATTACTTCCTCTTACGGTTACTTGGTAAAAGTCCTTTTAACTCCGATAGTTTTTGACTATCCTAAGACTATGACCTCATTCTAAAATGGTTTTCTTAGAAAGAAAATGGTAGGGCAATTCATATGCTCTGAGCTTAAAAAGCTAAGTTGATCATATCCTTCCTACTTGTTTATGTAGTTCAATAGAGACTGATTACTTACTTAAAGACCACACAAGTTCTCAGAGAAAGAAATCACAATCCTTTTAGCACAGAGAAATTGAACTGAAAGTCATTTTCTCTTTTGTATAGCTAGCATTTTTAAATGAAAAAGAGCCTCAAAGAAATCTGCAACCTTTAGCTGAAGGCTTTCAAAGTGAGGCATATTTAGAAGTGGAAGTTCATGCTTTTAAGCACTTTATGACTGTTAGGTAAGTCAGGAACCATGAATTCAGTACTATGAGATCTCTGAATAAAATATAACTATTAAGGTTTCTACTTTTTATAAGATGCATTTCACACCATTCATGTCTCTGAGAAAGTAGTCATCTTTAAGCAAGACTTTTTAAAGGTAGCTTTAGTAAGCTAAGTTCAATCATTAGTAAGATTTTCATTTGAACACAGTGACACACTCACATAATGAATCCAACTGCATTCTCTGTAGTTCTAAGATGGGGTTTTTCAATGAAACAAATTCTTTTTATTTCAGAAATCACAAGCGCCTCTTTCAAAGTGTGCAGTTTCTCTTTCTAGATTGTGAAGGTGATTCACCATACAGAACAGTCATTAAAAATGAAAGGAGGAAAGAAGATCATCAAGAACTATCAATCCATTTCTATAATTCCCTAATTATTGATATTATCATGAAATATTCTAAAAAGAAGGTCGAAATGTGTATGTATTTTAAAATATATTATTTATACTCTAAATCCAGAAACATAAGCTAAAATTTTCCATTAACTAGAAAGGACATAAAAATTTAATATGATAGAAAAAAATACCAAATACAACTTTTCAATTAAAATATTTAAATATAAAATAAACTACGGCATGTTTTGAAGATTATTTAGAAATAATAAATTCCACTTTCTAGAAGGTAAAGACAGAAATGTCTTCATTTTTAATAGACAAGATTTCATTTTATGATCATTTAAATAATATGTGCTTTTTGGAAAATATACTTGAGATTTAAATTTCTTGGTAAAGAAAGAGTACAGAGGTAAATGTTTTGTAAAAAGAAGACAGAGGAAAAACATTTTTTTACAAGGGAGTTCAGAGACATCTAGTGGTTGATAATATTATATTGGATTTTTTCTTAAAAAATAAAATAAGGTTATATAGTTCCACAGTCATGTTCATATTATAAATAGCATTAAGATTTTCCTTGCACTTTGAATGCATTTCATCCTACTGGTTTAATGATTCCAGAAACTGAAAACAGTATTAAGTTCTCAACCTTTTAAAAAATTAGCAAAATATCACTGAAATAAAAACTCCAAATTCAATAACTGTTCTATCACAGCAAAGGGTATATATGTTCTAAAACACGATTAACCGACAAATGCAGGTAGGCATTTGTCTTTTACAAGCTGTTAGTGGTACTCTAATTTAAATCATTACAAGTATAAAACCCCAAATGGCTAAAAGATTTATCCTGCATGGCTTTTAAAAGGAGTTCTCTTCTAAACATAGTCATAGATTCACTGTGCTAAAGGGGACCTTAAAAGGCCAAGTAATTCACTGCCAACATCTTCAGACAGTCAAAATATAATTCCACTTTCAAAGGCCAATGAAAAGCTATTCTACATTGTTCTTCAATCATCTATTTCAATGATCCAGAGAACCCTATCAAACAATTCTTCCCTGTATGTAACCTCAGTCCTTCATGCTACAGATTGTCTCATCATTTTCATTCTGAATTCTTCCTACTGTATCTTGCTAACATATACATCTTTTCATATTTTTTTCAAGTACAGCATTCTATATTTATCCCTATTAAATGTTGTGTTGGCCAGGCACGGTGGCTCATGCCTGTAATTCTGGCACTTTGGGAGGCCAAAGCGGTAGGATCACCTGAGGTCAGGAGTTCGAGACCAGCCTGGACAACATGGTGAAACCCCATCTCTACTAAAAACACAAAAATTAGCTGGGTGTGGTTAGTAGAGATGGTGAAACCCCATCGCTACTAAAAACACAAAAATTAGCAGGCATCTGTCACCTACTCGGGAGGCTGAGGCAGGAGAGTCGCTTGAACCTGGGAGGTGAAGGTTGCAGCGAGTCGAGATTGCACCACTGCACTCCAGCCTGGGTGGCAAGAGTGAAATTCCGTCTCTAAATAAATGAATAACTACTGTGTTGTTAGATTCGACTGATCCATCATTCCAACTGCTCTAGTTCCTTTGGATCACGGCTTGGTCTAAAATATTTGCTAGCTCTCCAAGCATGTGCCATCCATAAATTTGATGAGCACAGTCCACACATTCTAAATTTGTGTTAAAGTTTTAACAAATATGTGATCTTCTAAAGCATCTGCCAAAATTAATGTCTTCACTATAGTAACCCAGATTTTTCCTTTCTTTTTATTCAACTTGAACGGAAAATACAAAGTGACTCGAGCAAAAAATACTAAGCATTGTTTCACACTCAGTCAACTTTTGGACAAAAAGATATTTATGATAAGTAGCAGCTAAGAAAAATGTATCCTATTTTATGACTAGTCACAAAAACATTGGATTGTTAGTTTCTAGTTGCTTTTAATTTTTAGGCTGTATAAATCTACTTTTGCCTTAATTACCTTGGCTGACAAAAGATTAACAATGCCAACATTAAAAATGTACTGCATGTATTTAAATATCATCGTGAACACCACTGCTAAATAGGACTAGAACAGAATAGGAACACCATTCACATTAGAAAGTAATGGAGGAAAACACATAAGCTCAAATAAAATATCTCTTCTACTTAAACAGGAAAAAACTCCTTTTCATTAAAAGTCAATCTTTTAAGTCATTCACATAGTCTCAAGTATAACCTGCTTAATTACAAAAGGGAAAACATACCTCTAAAGTGGAGAGTTCTGAAGATCACCATATTAACAAATGAGCAAACTTAGCATCACCAATAGTGTGACAACCTGACATAATGTGCCTTCTGATGGGATGCAATAAAAAATACATAACATCACTTTCATAGCATGCTTGCCAAATATGTTGAATCTAAATCTTACAATGAGTAATGAGGCAAATCCACAATGTGGGACATTCTACAAGACAACTAGCCTGGACACCTTTAAAAAGTCATGATCACGAAAAACAAAAAGTTATAGATTAAAAGAGATTAAAGAGACCCAACAACCAAATGCATTGTGTGAAACTTGTGGGATCATCAATGTCAAAAAACAGCTACAAAGGGCATTTGGGGCACAACTGGAAAAGCTTATACATGGACTGTATACTAAACAACATTACTGAAGCAATGTTTTCAGGTGGGATTGTGGTTATGTAAGAAAATGTCATTATTCTTAGGAGATACATGCTTAAGTATTTAGAGGTGAAGACTCACATTGTAATTCATTTTCAAATGGTTCAGAAATATAGTTAAGTATACTTATGAATATAAAATACAAATATGCACTTCAGCATATAGAATATAGACGTCCCCATATTTTTGAATACAAAATATAGATTCTACATGTATACATAGGCTCTACGTATATATGTGTGTGTGTGTGTGTGTGTATATATATATATATATATATACACACACACACAGAGAGAGAAAGAGAGAGCGAGCCGCCAATGTGCCAAAATGTCCATTGGAGAATCTAGGTGAAGTATATATGGTGTTTTAAATTTTTCAAAATAAAAAGTTGGAGGAAATCAGTAAGAAAGGAATACATACCATGGCAGTCCTAGACTTGATAAACCAGTCAAATCTAAACTGTGGAGCATTTCGTACACACTGTCTTAATTCTTCATATACATTTTCTCTATCAAAGCCCATTTTGTGTAACATACAAATCAAGAATCTATCTTCTTCCTCAGTGTAGTTCTTTCCTTTGCTTGTTCCATACTGAATGCGCAGCTGATGAAATGGAGCCTTGTATCTTGCAATCTGTGTATTTAAACAAAATAGTGCTTTTAGTTGTGTGGCGGAAAAACTCCACAAGAGCCGAGGCAAGGGTCTAAGGCCTCGGTCTGTTCTCATATAAATATTGTATTTAAAAAATTAAAATATAGCTACATGGTTATTGCCATATATAATCATAAATAATCAGTTATTCACATGTAATCATAAATATATACATATATACAATCATATAATCTTTAATTTTACTAATAAATCTCAGGTCATAAAGTATAAAACTAAAGTGGCATTAAAAAAAAAAACCCTAAAGCAAAATGCTCTAAGCCCTCTGTCACGCCCGCGTAAGGGCTGTTAAAAGGCTCCTCGGCTGTGCAACAGTGCCAGCGCTATAAAAGCGCCCGCACTTTAGCCAGCTAGGGAAGAAAATGTCCAAAGCAGCCCAAACATCTCCTTCCTCAGAGAATTAAAAAAAATAAATAAATAACTCCGCTCTTCCAAGCTCTTGTAGTAGGCTTGGCGGCTGTCAAAAAGGCCCCCAAACATCTGGGGGCTTAACTGTCTCTATGTGATGTTGTGCTTCAGTGGTCACATTCCATATCTACTTTCATGTTCTGCTTCTGCACCTGGTTCCTCTCTTTCTTCTAAAATAAAAATTAATAATAGTAACATAAATTTTAACGTCCTTAATATTCTTAACAAATATAAAAAAAGTAGTAACACATTAGGCTTTCTCCTCGCCTCAGCTTCTTAAAAATCCTAAGCCCCTGTCTCCAAAACACGTAATTTACCTAACCGTATCACTAACCACCATTACCTCACCCTACCTACCCTGCCCCCCACTTTGTACTCAATAAAAGTCAAAGTGTCCAGGCACTTGGGGCCACCGCCAAACTCCATGCTTTGGTTGGCAGTGGACCCCTGGGCCCAAACTCTTTTTTCTGTATCTCTGCGTCTTATGTCTTTATTTTCACAGTTTCTTGTCTCCACACCTGTAAAAAAAACTCACAAAACCCTGTAGGGCTAAACCCTATATAGCTGAATGTGCAGTAGGAAGTCAAAGCACAATTACACAATTAAAACAATCTAATAATAATCTGACATAAAATGCAGTACTTTGGCATCCAGGGCTTTCTTGATACTGATCCTCCGTTGAATTCTTGCTTCTCCACGTTCAATTTGAGCCATAATTTTCTCAATGTCCTGTAATTCATTGCAACGTTCCCAAAATACAGCTGAAAAACAGAGTTATTTCTTTAAAATCCTATCATTTAAGCAAATAAATCCAAGGAATTGTAGAATAAGGAATTAACAGGAAAGAATACAGTGAGCTTGTACTTCTTTTTGTGTGTGTGTGAGATGGAGTCTTGCTCTTTTGCCAGGCTGGAGTGCAGTGGCACAAACTCTGCTCACTGTAACCTCGGCCTCCCGGGTTCAAGCGATTCTGCTGCCTCAGCCTCCTGTGTAGCTGGGACTACAGGAAAGTGCCACCATGCTCAGCTAATTTGTGTAATTTTAGTAGAGATGGATTTCACCATGTTGGCCAAGATGATCTTGATCTCTTGACCTCGTGATCCGTCTGCCTCGGCCTCCCAAAGTGCTGGGATTACAGGCGTGAGCTACCATGCCTGGCCACTTGTACTGCTTAAAATTAAGATTCAGATTCATCTTGTATATATAATATGTTCAATTATTAAATACTACTAACTTTTCACTTAAAAATTAGACCTCAACAAGGTTTTAGGTTAGCAATTTTCCTTTCATGAAATATAGTATGTAATCTTATGATCCATCCCAAATGACTAGGATTTCAAAAGAGGATACAGATGCTGATTTAAGCTAGGCTTTTTACTCAAACATGATAGAAAAAGGGCCAAACACATAAAATGATACAGGAGAGAGCAATATATAAACAGTGAATATAGCTTCCTAGCATGCAGAAACAAAACAAACTATTATGGGCTGGGTGTGGTGGCTCACGCCTGTAATCCCAGAACTTTGGGAGGCCAAGGTGGGCACATCGCCTGAGGTTGGGAGTTTGAGACCAGCTTGGCCAACACGGTGAAACCTCATCTCTACTAAAAATACAAATGTTAGCTGGGCATGGTGGCGTGCTCCTGTAATCCCAGCTACTCAGAAAGCTGAGGCGGGAGAATCACTTGAACCCGGGAAGTGGAGGTTCAAGTGACATGGCCCCCAACCTGACAGGCAGTAATTAAATAGTTCTAAGCTAGTCATGCCACCTAGCCTGGTGTCAAATTTGACAGAAAGTCTGACAGTATAATCTTTTTGAATCACATTTTTTCTTGCAACTTCACACACACTGATGTTATCTCCCTATCTTCTGAAGAAAATTCTTCTTAAAAATCTCTCTGCATGTACCCTTTTACATTCTTTTCATTCTACTCTTGATGCTAAAATTTCTCTCTTCAATCTATTTTTTTCCCCTAAGCCTCCAAATGCTGAGATCTCGCCATTGAGCCAAGATCTTGCCACTGCACTCCAGCCTGGACGACAGAGTGAGACTCCATCTCAAAAACAAACAAACAAAAAAACCCAAGCTACTATGAACAGGTTGTTCAAATTTTTTCTATGGAGCAGCCATTTTTACTGAAATTGTTATTTGCTTTTGGAATCACTCACTAATCATCTTACGGTATTTCCAATGACCAGTAGTGTGTTTTTAAACTTACTTGGAATAGCCTTTTCTCAAAAAACAAACAAACAAAAAAATACAAAACCTCATTGGGATGTTAATTGCATACATACTGAAAAATATTCAAATTACCAAATCACCCAACCAAATTTTCTAGATGAGCCAAATAATCTGACTATTAATATGTCACATCTTATGACTTCAGTGAAAGGCTTTTTAATGACATACTCCACATCCTCAAGATTTTCATTTTTAGAGCCTATCAAGAAAGATATGTAAGCGCTCTGATTTTTATAAGCACCTGTGTTCATTTATTCATTCACTCACTTATTCATTCAACAAATTTTTAAACACCTGCTATGTACAAGATACTATATATTAATGGATGGGCAATTGCACACATTTATCTTACTGTAACCAACTACAACAAACTCATTGCAATCTCCCCCACCTCTGACACGGCCCCCAACCTGGCAGGTAGAAATTAAACAGTCCTAAGCTAGTCATGCCACCTAGCCTGGTGTCAAATTTGACGGAAAGTCTGACAAGATCATCTTTTTGAGTCACATTTTTCCTTGCAACTTCACACACACTGATGTTATCTCCCGCCTATCTTCTGAAGAAAATTCTGCTTAGAAACCTCTCTGCAACGTACCCTTTTACATTCTTTTCATTCAACTCTTGATGCTAAAATTTCTCTCTTCAATCTATTTTTCCCTTAAGTCTCCAAATGCCCTAAATCTATGTGCTAAATGTTATGAGTAGTACTAATGTCATGCTGGTATCAAGGAAAAGAAAGTTCATAAACTTAATGTTACATTACATGTAATAAAAACTCAATACAACTGACCTCTAAAGTCCCCCAGAAGACTGTGTTAGATTTCCAGAAGAAAAAAATCTCCCTAATTAAATCTGGATTTCTTCAAGTACTAGCACTCTAGATAAATTAAGAGCTGCTCCTAGGCAGTATGAATCTTTAGTATATTTATTGGTACTGTAATGTTTCTTTCCCAGTATTGCAAAAACAGAATTTCAGTGGTTAGGTTAAATAGATTTGGGGCAGGGACTATCATAGAAACTTAAACCTATGTAACATTGTTTCAATGGCAAAAAAATGCTCTAGATTCTAAACATCTTGGTTCAAATTATAAATTTAAGAGCTGAACCTATTTGGAAGTTAGACATGTCCTATGTACTACATATAGAAAACTTGCTAGAAATATTTACCTATTTTTAATAAGATTTCTGGATAAACACATGGAGTTTCTGGAGGGTGGTACGCCCAGGGAGGGCACCGAAGCTCTGCACCCCCTTGGCCCATACCTTGCTCTACACACTTCTTCATCTGCATCCTTTGTAATATCCTTTATAATAAACCAGTAAATGTAAAAAAAAAAAAAAAAATTGGGCTGGGCGCAGTTGTGCATGCCTGCAATCCCAGCACTTTGGGAGGCTGAGGCGGGTGGACCATGAGGTCGAGAGTTCAAGACCAGCCTGGCCGACATGGTGAAACCCCGTCTCTAATAACAATACAAAAATTAGTCGGGCATGGTGGTGGCTGTCTGTAGTCCCAGCTACTTGGGAGGCTGAGGTAGGAGAATCGCTTGAACCCAGGAGGCAGAGGGTGCAGTGAGCCAAGATCGTGCCAGCGCACTCCAGCCTGGGTGACAGAGCAAGACTCCGTCTTGGAAAAAATAAAAATAAAAATAAAAATAATAAATAATTTAAAAAATCCATATGCTTCAGCAGCTAAACTGATTCTGGTCGAGTTCAACAACACAGGTGAGTAAGAGAGAGAGAGGATTCGAGTACCAGTGAACAGATTGATTAAAGCAATCTTTTCAGATCTATGCCCACTAGCCTCAAGTTAAGGGACCCACAGGAACCATCTGGAATAGGTTGGAATTCTAAGGGTGTCTGAGCATCTAAATGGGCCTGACAGGAACTCTCTACTTCAAGGACGACCTAAAAAGAAAGGCACGAATTCAATCCACTGAATATGAATCTCCAAACTGAACCAGAGGAGAACCAAATTCCAGAGGTGGGAAGGTGGGGAACGAATTGCGTCACTGCTCATCCAGTAGCGACCCTTGTTTTATCAGAGCTTTATTTGGTTCTTTTAGCTAATTGATAGAGTCAACAGCAGTCAGTCTGTTAGGATAAATCATATAATCTTTTCATAGAAATACCGTTATAGTTTATACTCTCACCTATGTCTTATTCATAAAAGTTTAAAACATCCCTGAACAAAGGTACAATTAAATTGATGCTTAATAAATGAATAATGTTAAAAGACAACATCATGTTTCAAATTATATACAAACCTGAATACTCCATGACCTCCTCAGGGGATTTGCCCTCTACCTCTCGAGCTATGTTATCAATGTCATCTCTTCCATATTTCTCATTAGCTTTAATAAACTGGTTAAAATCCCGTTTAGTCCAGTTTGTGAAACCCTGTGAACAAAAAGTTAAGCATTATCAATAGAGGTTAAATTAATAAATCCATGTATTGTCCTATTTACTTCTGTACAATGATACATTTAAAACAGTTTAAAAGGCTTAAAATGTTTCTCCTTATAAAATTGCATGTATTTTATGTTGGAATCAAAAGTTGAGTGAGAGTTGTTAGAGAAATAACTGCTTTTCTATTACAAAGAGAATGTAATCTTCTCTAAGCACTTAAAGTTGATTTATAGTTTTAAAATCTTCCATAGTTTTTAATTTCATATTTTATAGATGCCTACTACATTAAAATACAAATGCATGAAAATAAAAATGCTCATATAAATGCTGAAGTCATGATATTCTAGTACTTCAATGATTTTTTTTTCACAGATCTGTTCCCATGTAAATTAAAAGAGAGGAATGTGGATGCATTAAATCAAAAGAACACAGAGGAATAACCAAAAGAGAATGAAAAAAAAGAAAAAAAATTTGTAGCTCTTTACATCATTCTGAACTAGTTTGAATAAATAATTTCTGTTCTAAATTATGTTCATAAATAGAACTTCTACAAGCAGAACCTTATTGGACCCACTCAATTTTTTTACTAAAACATAAAACACTTTAGCCAGTGTTTTAAATTCCCTTGACATTATTAGCACGTCTGTGAAATCACAAGACCAAGAATTTGTTTTCCATTCCTCAAGCCTCAACTCACATAAATGTGATACTCTAAACACTGCAAAACTCTATCCGTGGCTTTTAGTTCATAAAGATTTCAGATGACCCCACATTTTGTTCCTATGTACTGCCATGGCTATTGAAAAAGATTATTTAAAGCAGCAGAGGAGGATGAAAATGAATTCATCTACTAGGAGGGGCAAAAAATTTCTAATTACAAACTTAAAGATTATCTCAGTTGAGACTGTGTATTCTTATTATACCATCCATTCACAATATACTCCAAGCCACGTAGCATTCTAAAGCCATAACTTTACTTTTGCATTCAGGAAATACATTTTGAAAACAGAACATGAATATTTAAATGTTTTATTTTATTCTGTTGTAAGTCCCAATATTCAGCCATCTGCAATTGTAATTTCAAACTAAATTTTATTACTTCCAGGCATTTGGCTCAAACTTATGAATGTAATTTGTGAAAATTCATACAATTACATGTTATAACAAGGAAAAGACCTATATAATAAATAATATATAAATATAAAACTATTTTTCAATAATTAATGTGAAGAATTACCTACTACTATGCATTGCACATTGTTCAAAATTTGTTGAATAAATAAATCTTCCTGGCAACCCTCTATATTAATGTCTTACAGCACACATTTTTGTTTATTATTTTGCAAGTCTTCTGTGCTGAAATTCTTGTATCTTCTATAGTTTATTTTAGGAATAGAACAATCGTAAAACTCATCATAGCAATAATGACTTGAAAGCATTAATATTTTGTTCGAATGGAAACCTTCCTAATTTAATAATTGTTATCCATTGATCACCTTAAAAAGCTTCAGAAATCTCTCATCATTGAATGAAAATTCTAAGAAAGGATAAAAAGAGTTTTGAAATTTATGAAATGATTCCATTAATAAAAATTAGTGGAATATAACTTCAGGAGACAATTCACATCTATAAACAAAAGAAATTTAAATTTTCAAGAATATGTTTTAACAGGCTTGGCGCAGTGGCTCACACTTGTAACGCCAACACTTTGGGAGAACGAAGTGGGCAGATCACTTCAGGTCAGAAGTTTGAGATGAGGCTGGACAACATGGTGAAACCCCATCTCTACTAAAAATACAAAAATTAGTGAGGCATGGTGGCAGGTGCCTGTAATTCCAGCTACTCAGGGGGCTCAGGCAGGAGAATCGCCTAAACCCGAGAGGTGGAGGATGCAGTGAGTTGAGATCGCACCACTGCATTCTAGCCTGGGCGACAGAGGGAGACTGTCTCAAAAAACAAAAAAGAGTATGCTAATAACTACTATCAGAATTCAAAAATGTGGACTCACTGACCTTATTATAAATTGGCAAAATGTATTTCATATTGCTAATACTTGACACTTATATTTTACATATACATACTATCCAGTATTTCTAAAATGGCATATTCTATAAGATCCATTTTTTAAAATTGGGATATTTGGTCTAAACATGTTTACAAAATAGCCCTGAGTTTTGTTGGTGTGTCACATTAGGATACTAGGCCCATACAATAAAAAATAAGTGTGATCTATATTTTCTTTTTTTCTATTGATTGATTGTTAAGTATTTCAACCATTGAAAATAGTTTACTTGTGTGAGAAGTTTTTCCTTTTCTTCAGTCTCTTCTGGTGTAAGAGGTTCCGCTCCATCAATCTTTTTTTGCTCTTCTCTTTGAGCCAGAGCTGGATTTGGGATATCAGGATTTCTTGGGACCTATAAAATCAGGAGACAAACTAAGAGTAAATTGATGATAAAAATTAATTACTAAGGCTGTATATACACATATCAATCTTCAGAGTTATTTCTAGAGTAAACAATATAAAATCATAGCCAGAATGACACATGGTCCTTTCTACATTTCTGCTACCATGATCCTATTGAAATAAAAAAATATTCCTGTGCCACATGAGATTTCATAGTTAAAACCCACCGGTAAATGAATGCCACATTAGATTTCAGATTTGATTACACTCTGGAACAAAGTCTATCCTTATACTATTGTAATACACAGAACAAACAAAAAGTTTGGCAGTAAAAAAAAAAGGTAGGGGGCATACTACCCTGGCAACATAAAGCAGGGTGGAGAAACAGTAATGCACCTAAACATTACATCCAATAGTCTGATAGTTCAAAATGCCAAAAGAAAAGAGTGCTTTTATTGCCTGCCAAGGTATGTAAGGGGAGAGAGCATTTTTACATAAAATGGAAAGTTTGGAAAATGTAACAGGATAATGAAGAAAAAAGAGGAAACAGAGAATATAAGAGGGAAGGGTAGAGTAGAGCACACAGACAGCTATGATAGGACCAGCAGTCAAGGGGGAAAAGGCTACAACAGCAGTGGCCAACAGAAATCATTAATGGTATTTTGGTTACAGAACTGCAAATACAGTGACAACTGAGAAGAGAACTCGAGTTCTAAAGACGAGGACAGAAGCTCAGTTCTCAAAGAAAGCAAGCTGTCACCTGTATCTCAAAACCATAGCCTGCAGAGCCTCAGTGAATCACAGTGAGCATATATAACCAATGTGGTTCAGCAGTATGGGGCTGAACTATACTGTTTGTATGGAGGAACAAACAAAGTCTCTTAGCCCAAAGCCTGATACCATCGCTATGTACATCTGTAGCTATAAGGAAGCATGCTGATTTACAAGGGCAAGTACATAACATGTGTACTACACTGTATAGCATTCCATTAAACACGAAAATAAAAGGGCTGGCAGTAAGCCTTCTACTGCTTGAAATGCACACATCCCGTAAATGACTCATTCCCTAGGGGCATCAGGTAGTCATGGTTTTACTAGAGTGGAATTAGAATACATATTAGAGTGCATTTTTATCATTGTTACAGGTATTTCATAGAGTTTGGAACTATATCATTGTAACTTAAAAATAACTTTAAAAAATTATTAAGTCCAATAGTTCTTCAAGTAAAAAACCTAACTGAGCATTAAAAAGAAATACCAAGAAAGTAGATTCACTTGTGATCATCAGTATCAGGCAACCAAATTAGCAGGTATTGACTAAATGTCTATTATGTTTGTAGAACTATGATAAGTACTGATTGGAATATACGAGAAATATAGGTTTTATCTCTTATCTCAAATGTTTCAGACAAGAAGTGTTTTAGATTTCAGATTTTTTTGGGGGGTGGGGGGTTGGAATATTTGCATTATACTTATCTCTTGAGTATTTCTAACTTGAGAATCTGAAATCCAAAAAATGCTCCAATGAGCATTTCCTTTGGGTGTTGTGTCAGAGCTCAAAAAGTTTTGGATTTTGGAACATGTCAGATTTCAGGTTTTCAGATTGGGGAAACTACCGGTATTAGATACGGTCCTTGCCCACAAGGAGCTCACAAACTAGTTGTGGAATTTTGAGCTGTACCTTAAGAACTCTAAGGATTTGGGGAAATGGAGAAGGAAGAAAGAATATTCTAGGCTAGAGCAGTATGAGCAAAAGCATGAAGGTAGAAACGTGCCAGAAAGCACATATGGGGTTTATGTTGAAAAGAGATAAGAAACAAGGCCAGGTAGAGACAGATTTACAGGGTCTTGAATACACACTTGAATACACTCTCTTGTTAAAAGTGCTGGAGACTTTTAACAAGAGAGTGAAGTGTCAAAATGTAGTGTTTTCACCTGTAAGCCTTTTGCTGGATGGACTGAAAAGTGGGGAAGCGACTAAGAGGTAAGAGAACCTACTGAACTATCATAATCTACAAATGAGGTATGATCATCTGGACTAGGATGGTGGCAAATGGAAATGGAAAAGAAGGGATATGTTTAAAATGAAATGTAGCCCAGTCATAGCATGATTAAAAACAACTTTTCTTCAGTGGCTAAACCTAATGTTAAAATTATAGGCATACCAGCAATTCCATTCCTAAGTATTTACCCAAAGAAAGGAAAACTTATCTATACAAAGAATGACAAGATTGTTCAAAGCAGCTTTACTCATCATAGCTAAAAGCCAGAAAACAGCCCAGATGACCATCAAGAGAATGGATAAGCAAAGTGTGGCCTATCCATACAATGGAATAGGTATTACACAATAAAAAGGAAAAAAACGACACAGATACATGGGACAACATGGCTTACTCTCTAAAACATTATGCTAAGTGAAAGAAGCCTTGTACATACTGTATGATTCTATTTATGTGAACTTCTAGAACAAAAATTACAAAGATAATCTACGGAGGGAAATATCAGAACAGTGGTTGCCTCTGAGGAGTGCATATGGTCACTGGGAAGAGGCACTTTCTGGGGTGACAGTAATGTTCCATATCTCTATAGGAGGATTTCAAGTTACATAAATGTATGCATTTGTGAAAATACACTGAATGGTACACTTAAGGTTTATATATTTCACTCTATGTAAATACTTCTAAAAAATCATAAACAAAATATGACTCTGGCTAATGACACGCACGTTGAAGTGTTTCTGGGTAAAATGTACTTATGTCTGCAACTTTGAAATGCATAGTAATAAGATAAATATCCATATGATAGAGGGCCAGAGAAAAGGAAAAATAGGTGAAAAAACAAATATGATAAGATGTAAATTGTAGAATATACGTGGTGTATATATGGGTGTTCACTGTACAATTATTTCAACATTTTTGTATTTTTTTAATTCTTCAAATATGTTTTTCTAAAAATAGAGATACAGCTTTAAAAGTTAACAGACCCCTTAAATTGCTGGTATGTGAAATTAGTTTGTTTTCAAATTTTAATTGAAAGAAACCTCTTTGATCTTAAGATATTCTTCTATTAAATATTTTCAAAATTTCCATGTCTAACAAACCATATTTTTAACAAAATGAAAATATTTTATAAACATCTAAGTTATGACAGAAAATAGATAATATACCCACATAAAATTAAATAAAATAAAAATGTTTATTCCCAAGCAGATATCCCCATACTAAAAATTTTCCCTTTCAATTTCAAATAAAAGCAAAATCAAAATATTTTATAAAACCATTAGATTTTAGGATCCACTGAAATTTATTCTATATCCAGTAGTCATATTAATTAACACAGTAAAACAAGAATGATTTCATGAAAGCTATGTTTGCTATTTTAATTCTAGAAATTACTCAAATATATAGCTGCTAAAATGTTTAGAATTTGAAAAAGCTCAAAAATTCTAAATTCCTATATCTCTTCCTGATATGTTTTGGCTGTGTCCCCACCCAAATCTCATCTTGAATTGTAGCTCTGAACTAAACTATATTATTGGTGCAGTTAATTAGAAATCAAGTGGCAACAGGAGGCCTAAGGTAAAGACCATCTGAGAGCACAGTAACCCCGGGGAACGCCTCGGAGTGGTTGCGGAGGAGGCAATACTGCTCTGGTCCCACAATGCCTTCTCAACATGGAGACTGCATGAGGGCCTTGTAAAGAGGGCTTGTGCAAAGATCTCTGAGAAGGGAGGCAACCTCTGCTCAAAAGATCCGGGAGGGTCTTTTCAGACGGGAACTGGCAAAGAGGAGAAAAGCCTTGCAGGGTAAAGAGCTCACAGACTGCCTCAGGCTCTGCCTAGGTTCTCAGAATATGGAGTAATTTTAGTTGCTCTATGTCTCCAATGCTGGGCAGATAAAAGCTCCTTGATGCATTGGGTGTGGTCAGACCAGGTGGCTCCTCATCTGCTATACTTCTGAAGCAGCCACACCTTGATAACAATCAGTGACAAACTCAGAGTACTAGTTTAGCATATTTTAGAAGTGCTGTTAAATGCGCAGAGCACTGGTTTAGCATGTCTTAGAAGGATCTCAAGTGCCCCTCCCCCCATCTTACCTACCCCTTCACCCTCCCCTTCCGTGCCCACAAGATCAATGAGATTATGCACATAATAAAAGTGTATGGAGCCCAGAACTCGGGGCCAACGTAGTTCCCATGCTTGCGCTGGTCCCCTGGACCCATGCTGTAAATTCTATTCTTGTGTCTCTGTCTTTATTTCCTTTTCTCAATCCCTCATCACTGCTGGGACTATAGGCACCCACGCATGGGGTTGAGGCTGGTACCCAACACATGGCGGCAGATCTTTCCCATGCTGTTCTCATGATAGTGAATAATTCTCACAAGATCTGATGGTGTTATAAAGAGGAATTCCCCTACACAAGTTCTCTCTTCCCTGCTCCATGTAGGATGTGATTTGCTCCTCCTTGCCTTCTGCCACGATTGTGAGGACCCCCAAGTCCATGTGGAACTGTGAGTCAATTAAACCTCCTTTCTTTATAAATTACCCAGTCCTGGGTATGTCCTTATCGGCAGCGTGAAAACAAACTAATACACCTTCTATAAAAAAAAAAACTTATCCTTAATAGTCATCATTTTAATAAGACATACAATTTTTTACCTCATGAGGTTCATATCAGCATTAAGCTTCCTGGAATGACTTCAAAGTGCTACATAAGAATTAAGCAGACAAATTACAGACCAATAGTACTGAACAGATATCTAGGAGGTATTTAAAGTCCTCATACTCTATGTCTCATTATCATCTCCAGCAACACAATATATAAAAAGTTATCTTTCTAAAGGAAAAAACCTCAATTATTATTTGGATTTCTAGTCAGACGCTAAGGAATTTGTGTTTAAGAACTGTATTCCACGAAGTAGTGAAAAACTTTTCTTGGCCTTGTTTCTTAGGAGTTTAGCAAGCACTGCATAGAAAATACAGAATACTGAATTAAATGTGACAGCACACAAAATAAAAGCAGTAACCTGAAATCAGCTCACCATATTTTAGTTATACCACTGCAAAAATAGGTGGCCCACAATGACAGATTACCAAAACTCACAAAGATGATGGAACTTCCTCCATGTGTCAAATGCGTATACTAGTCCCTAAAGAATTTTTTATTAGGGATAAATGTCAGAATGTTCTACAGCTTTCTTTAGCTTCAAATGTGGCAAAACTCTTGCATTCCAGGTGTTAGACTCAATGGAATGTCCAGATATTCTGGATTTTTTATGCTGCAATTGAAATTTCAATTAAGTCATCCTCTTCTAATATAAAGGTTTTAGTGACCAAGTGACTGCATGCATTAAATAACAACTCCTTTAAGTCGAAAGAGCAATGAAGCCTTTGAATATGCCTAACTTTGCAACAAGGTCAAAGCTTAGACAGCAGCAGGAATGAGCAAATCATGTACTGCTATCCACCAAGTGGGCAAAACAAATACTTCTCTCATCTTCAAATAAAACAAAACTCTTTAACTCCAGATCTTATTATCAGCAACATTGCTCTCACCTTGTGCTGAATACGGGAGTGGGAAGGAGGAGAGCAAAACAGAAAATGAAAATGAAAATAAGCAGGAAGTACAAGGAAACCACTCTTTACCAATTGCTTCAAAACTTGTGAGCCCTTCGCTAGCCCCACTGCAAATCACAACAGAATAAGCCTTTGAGGACTCAACATAGATAAAATGTAACCATGAACCACAATGCCCCCAGTTATGGGCATCACCTATCTCCCCTTGGCTAACAACCCTTTAAGCAGAAAAGGGGGAAAGAGTCCATTTTGAGAATCTGTGTATACAGAATACCAGGTAACTCCACTAAAGCAGTTTTGTTTTGTTAATTTGAGGATAAACTAGTGTTCCATTCACTTTGTGGCGCTGATGAGTTTTCTGAAGGTATGAGGGGGAAATAAAGCAATGCTAGCCATGCCTAGAGAAGATATGTCTAATGGTTACACAACGTATGAGCCTTGAAAGGCCTTTTAAGATGATTAACATGCCATGCTGATCTGTCTATTCTCTGAACTCAAACAAAAGAACACCCAATTAAAGAACCCACCTTAGCTCAGATCCATAGTTCCTAGTAAAGAATGAAAGAGACAAGGTCCAGAAAGAACCAATAACCAGTATTTGTCTCGTAAATCCTCAGCTAAGTATGCATAGGGAGGATCAAGGCAAGTCTTAAGACAATACAGAGGCAATCTAGGATGGGGCTTAAGAGAGCACAAGGCTAGGAGTGGAGTAGTAAGGGACTGGTCCTCCTTTCACTACCACCACTGCAGTCTAGGTTGCCGCCGTCTTCTCTCATTTTGATACTTCAACAGCCTCCTGGCTGGTTTCCCTGGATAAACTTGCCATTCTCTGCATCATAGCCAAAGTGATCTTTTAAAAATGTAAATCTGATCATCCTTTACCATTTATAAGTTGTATGACCTTGAGCAAATGACTCAGGGCAAATGACTCAACCGCTCTATGCCTCAGTTTCCTCAACTGTAAAATAAGTTCCAGGGCTGTTAGGAGGATAATGAACTAACATTTATAAATAACCTGGAACAATAAGTAACACAAGTAAGAACTAAGTGTCTGCTATTAGTATTATTTTACCACCTACCTACCCACCCACTTCCCTGCCTTAAAAACATCTCAGTGGGTTTCCTTTACTCTAAAGCTCAAGTTCAACCTCATTAATATGACCTACAAAGCCCTCCATATGATTTGACTCTACCCACTCACCAGCCTCATCTCAAGTCACCCTCCTCCTCACCAGTCCCTAACAACACTGGCCTTCTCACAGCTCCCAAAAGGGGCCATTCTCCTTCCCACCTCAAGACCTTTGCACATGAGGTGCCACCTGCCTCAGCTTTTCTCTCCCACACTTTAGACTTAGCTCATTCACATCTCTGGAAATTCAGCTTAAAAGACACTTCCTTAGGGAACACTTCCCTGATCTCCCAGTCCACATGAGATACCCATGTTATACTCCCTCATTAGCATTCCTTGTAAGCACAGAACCACACAAATACCACCACCATTACACTGTAGGAGCTAATGTCTATCGCTTCTATTAGAACGTTCAGTTCCATGAGGTGAACGACTTTGTCTTATTCACTGCTTTATCCCAAGTGCTTGGCCCAGTACCTGGCACAGAGGAGTGCTCAATAAATAGGTATTAAACTTAAAAAAGAAAAAGTTCTCCTTTTACTTTTTTTCTCTCTCCTCTTGCTTCTCTAGGGGAAGTGAGGAAAAGCAAACAATAAGGTGCAGCAGCACCAATTCCATGCCATTTCCCCTCTCCCTATTCATCCCTTTCCTCTATTTTTACACCTCTCCTCCTCCTTCCTTCCTACCACCCTTAACAGCTGTCCCTTCATTCCTCCATCTTCTGAGGTTTCCTCTCTTCTCCATCTCCTTCCAGCTGGCCACCATCCAAAGAGTCACTGTAAGACTTCACCCCTAACCACAAACTGCCTGTAATGAAAGGCACTGTTTATATTGAAACCAGACCCGCAGCCAGAATGTGGTGGGCACTGTAAATTATCATGGGGAATAAAATTTCAGTATCTCCAAAGAAGGAGCATAAAGTTATATCAGAGATGATTTTTTTTATTGTTGCCACTTGACTACCACTTGGCCCACCTCCCAAATGTCATGCCACACCATTGTAAACACAGTCCTTATTTAGGACTGCAGAAAGAAGCAGGGTTACATCACATGCAGAAAGAGCCCAGAATGTCTGAGTGGAAAGAATAGAGCATCTGAATACTAAGAAGTTGCTTATGAGATCAGGACCCGTGGCAACCCTGTTAGCTCCATGACCTTGAACAAGGTCATTTAACCTCTCTGAACTTCAGTTTCCTCGCCTATTAAATGGAGATGATAATAACCCCTACTTCATGAGGTTGTTAGGAATCAAATGAAGTATGTGCTATAGCACTTTGTAAATTATAAAATGTTCTATGCAAATATTTGATTTATTACTGAGGTCTAACATTTCGACTAATTCTCCTTTCAAGTCTCAGTAATAACAGTTAAAGTTACAGAAAATACTCTAAACCTAAAATTACCTTAAACCTTAATGAGATATGTATTTGTTTACCTCATAATATAACTACTTCATTACTAATTTAATTACTTAATAATTATTAATAATTATTAATTTTCATACTTTTATTTTGTATTTGAACCTATAACTTACCTGTTTCTTCTGGTGTATCACTGTTTTCCCTTTCTTTAAAACTAGTTTTACGTCTGATGTGAACGTCCACCCTAGAGATCTACTCTAGTTCCAATATATAAATGAGTTAACTAAGTATCTTATATACATGGAGCTTTTCTAGGCACATTCCAGCTACTAATTTAAAATAATGGGTCACAGTTCTAATTGTGATAAATGTTTACAAAATAAAATTTAAAACACAGCTATCAATTCATAAAACAGAACACTTCATAAAATTAAAATAGTGTTGATATTTTATAATTTTTTTTTCTGAAACAGAGTGCCCCTCTGTCACCCAGGCTGGAGTGCAGTGGCGCAATCTTAGCTCACTGCAATCTTCCCCTCCCAGTTTCAAGCGATTCTCCTGCCTCAGTCTCCCAAGTAGCTGGGATTACAGGCACCCACTGCCACACTCAGCTAATTTTTCTATTTTTAGTAGAGATGGGGTTTCGTCACGTTGGCCAGGCTGGTCTCAAACTCCTGACTTGAAATGATCTGCCCCCCTTGGCCTCCCAAAGTGCTGGGATTACAGGCATGAGCCACTGTGCCTGGCCAATATCTTACAATTTTTTAATACTAGTGATTATTGTACCTTTGGTCATCCCTCTCCATTCACTAGAAGTCAATTTCAACATACAGAAATTACCTGGTATGCTTACTCTCTCAATATGACAGATTTAGTGTGACAAATACCAGATTTCACTCATGAAAACTAGGATTCTATCTACGTATATAAATAAGAATTCCTAATACCAAAAGATCATTTTAAAATTGTATAGTTCATTATCATGTTTATCATTATCTTTAACACCTAAGTGACTACAATCTACTAACCACCAGCAAGGCTTTCATCAACCTATAAGCAATAAAGACAGAAATACTATTTCTTGGACCTATTAAGGAAATGATCAAAAATTTCCTATCATATATTAACATTTGCTTCTAACCACATACCCATTGTACTTTCTACATATTATTTAACCATTCAAACACTGGCATTATAAAAATAATATGTTGTTATTACTATTTTGAAATATTGCACAATTCTTCGTTAATCTCATTTAGTGATGACTGTACTGGTGATTCAGTAGCTTGATGTTTTACATCTAGTTAAACTTCCTCTTTGGTTTTAAAAACATCACTGTTGTGATTTACTGTTACATTCTCTGAAATTAAAATGCAACACCTTCTAGTCTAGATTAACAGATTAAATTATTTTAAAATCTATTAATCTAAAAAAATTGAAAAAATACCTTATAGCCTATTGTCTTCCGATAATAAAGAATTTCCTTTTCCAGGAGCTCAAATAAGCGTGGTGGGAAAAATTGAAAATCCTGAACATTTGGCTGTTTTGGAGGCCGTGGAGCCTATGAGAGGAAAGTGGATTATATATACTTGTTTTCAGTACATGAAATAAACTTACTTATCTTTTACTATTTCTGTTATATATGGAATAATAAATACAATAAAATCCATTTATATGGCTAGGTCAAATCAAATACTTTTTTGTATTGCTATATTTTAGAGACTATGATTTGGCAATGATATAAGTAAATCTGAACCATAGATCACGTTGCAAGACAAATCTACTTTAGGACATAAAAACTAGCCTTGTACAGTTTTACCTTTGGAATCTTTGGCTCGCTGACACGCAAAGCCTCTCTAAAGTAGGCATCCACTGCGTAGTTTGCTTTGCGTTCTCGTTTAGGAGGTTCGATCCATTCCACCATGCCAAGCTATACACAACAAATAACAACAAGGGGTTTAGTGACTCCAAACAGTTTTATCAAAATCAAGTGCATCAAGGGTGCAGAAACATAAGAAAGCAAAAGCCATCAGGAAGAATCAAAACTTGCCTCATAAATCACAATTTACCTCCAAAGTTCCAAAATGAAGAGTACACCGAGTTTAGATGCAAAGACAGTTTATTTTTATTTGAAAGTAGGTTTAAATACTAGTTCTTCCTTGGTGATTGAGAAGAATCTATAATCTGCTTAGTATTTTTTGTCAAATTAAATAAATAAAAGGTAGCTAATATAGCAGGAAGAGTAACATTGACTGTGGTAACTGTAGTAAGTATATGAATTAGAAACAGATGAAAGGGGTAAATAATAAATATCAACATGATGAGCATGTTCAAATGAGACCTTTTAGAAACATAGGTATGGCAGAGTTGGAAAAGTTGGTGGAAACAGAAAGACCTAGACTCTGCCACTTCACTAGCTGTATAACTTTGGGGAAATTATTTTTTTCCATCTTCAAAATGGGAATAATAATACCTACCTTGAGGATTACATATGATCATATATGTGAAATCATTAAGTAAACTGCCAAGAGTTAAATGCAAGATATTATTAAACATCCTAAGTAGCATGAACAATGATTTGGTAGCATTACTAATTTTACCCTATCATCGGCTAGAAAATATAATTTAACAGTCAACAGATAAAAGTGACACAACAATGTTCTGGAGTCTGAAAAATGGCTTCGTAATTCATATTTTTCTTGACTTCAGTGCTTAATCTAGTGTCTTTACATAAAAGAGAGCATTAATCTACCATTAGTTGTCTCACTCTACTTGATATAATCTAAGGGCTGAATTCCAACCTTGGCATCATATTTTAAGAGGAGATAATAAACCAAGATGACCAGGATGGTTACAGATCTACAAATTCTCACAGTGTCTAGAGAAGTAAAGGCTAAAGGCAGACACAATGGTGGTATTCACATATGTGAAACTCTATCAAATAGAAAAGAACACAGTTCTTTGTTGATCCATAAGATTAAAATCAATGTGAAAAGTCAGGAGAAAGTCGATGGCTACTCAATATAATTTAACTATTAATTAAGTACCTACTGTATTATGTGTAACTCAGTGTCAGAGATATACAGATGAATAAAATAATCTCTTTCATCAAGGAACTTGTAACTCAAAAAGTTTTCTGAGAACCAGAGAATATAAGACAGTGAAACAAACTACCCTGAGAGGGATAAGATTCCCAACACTACAGTGTTCAGAGGCTGCATCTCTCTTTTAGATGCTAAAGATGAGATTTCTTAATTACAAGAAAGTTAGCATAAATGACCTTCTAACTCTAAGAGCCTATGAGATATCGACATTATAATGAGATTATTAAGTAAAATGAGAAATTCCCCCAGCAGTGAAACAAATTTTGCTTTTCTTTCAGATGGATGAATGTGAGGTGACAGTAATGAAAGAGGTATTTTAAAAATAACCAATATTTTATCTTTCTCAATTGGAATAAAAATAAATTAATAATGGTTTAACATTCTAAAAGTGATGTATTTAGCTATTTAACCCATACTTGTTTGATGGTCTAGGCATTCAAATTTGAAATAAGCATTAAAGGACAATTTATCAACTTTCAAAAACAGAATAGATCATACTGAATTAGTTTATTTTAGATAAGAGTACATTAATGCTAACTTATCCGAGTTTATTTATTCAGGATCACAGACATCATGACTTAGTTTACCAGGTATGGTGGTAAAAGAAATGCAACTGATTCAACAAATCATATATGAAGATCTATCTCAATGTATAATTTCCATGATTTATAAATAATATTCTTTCAAGTTTTCACTTCTCCTCAAAAGATAATTTAAACCTATTTTAAGAACCTATCTAGAAATACAAAGAGACAAATAAAATATAATCTCAGCTCAGAATATTCAGAAAAAAATTCTGATTCTGGATATCACTGTTACTGTCAAACATTTAATTATAAAAATACAAGTCATCACAGTTATTAAAATTCTCTCTATCTGTGCATCATTACTTTGCTAAAATTAGAAGCACAAGAAAACCAGTTAAAGATAGACAAGTATTTTACTAATTTCTCTCTAAAAATGTGGATAAGAAGCTCCACTGGTATTTAGACTTCATTGTTTAAAATTTTTCCACTTTATAACACTCCTAGTACCCATAAGCCTGTAGGAATAATTGTAAAATTAATAAAATTTATATCACATAATGAGATCTCAAAAGCATATTAGAAAGGCAATTTCCACTCTGTGCAGATAGGCCATCACCTCCAACGCAGCAGGATAAAATATAAGCAATCTAAGTGAAGATTAGAGATAAGACAACCTGACAAATACAAGAAACTAAAAGCTATCAGAAGCAATAATAGAAACAAAACATTATCAGCATACTAGCTACAATGCAAACCAAAACAGTTCACCTCTCATTTTTCAGTAAAATAAGTACCTAAGAATGAGCTTTTCTATTTTAAGAAAATTCATTTCTGTCAGTTCAAAAATATAACAGCTTTATGGAACAATTTGAACAACAAAATAAACAATCCATGAATCCATAGTGATAATAAATAAATAACTGAAGATACAAATAAATTGGGGAGAAGGGGTAGATCTTCCATGCAGAAAAATATCAATAAATAAATATATATAGGTAGAATGAAGAAAATACAAAATTACCATTAAGCAAACACCACAATAACATCTATGGCAGACAAGCTCCACCAGTACGGGCTAAGATCAGTGAGTCAAAGTTTGAGAAAGATGTCCCCCAAAGTATTTATCAATTACAGAGGGAAAAATAGCAGGGGATATATTGGAAGGCCTGGGTTCCCAGGCAGAAGCCTGCCACAGGGATTCTGTCCCCGTGGAGTGACTCTACTAAGGCAATGCTGAATGGAAATGTGAGGTTGGAACTCCTACAGAAAGTCCGCAACAAGGGCACTGCCTAGTGGAGGTGTGGAATTGGGGGTGTTGCAGGGACCCTAGAATTACAGAGCCACCATCATTGAGCATCTCCTATCTGGAAAGGCTGCAGGCACCATACTCCCAATTTGTGAGAGCAGCCACATGGGCTGTGCCCAGCAAAGCCCTGGAGGCAGGACCCCTCAAGGGCTCAGGAGCCCATCTCTCACAGTAGTGTGCCCAGGATATGGGTCACAGAGTCAAGGGAGATAATTTTTGAGCTTTAAGATCTAATGTCTACTCTTGCTGAGTTTTGGACTTGGATTACCCCTCTCATTTGGCTGATTTCTCCCTTTCAGAATGGAAATGTCTACCCAATGCCTATACAACCATTGTATCTTAGAAACATGTATCTTGTTTTTGGTTTCATAGGCTCACAGGTGTAAGGAACTTATCTTGAGTCTCATATGAGACTTTGGAATTTTGAGTTGATGGTAGGACAAGATAAGACTTTTGAGGACCATTGGGATGGAATGATTGTAATTTGCAATGTGAGAAGGACATGATATTTGAGAAGCCAGAGGCAGAAAGCTATAGTTTGGATATGTTTGTCCCCCAAATCTCACGTGGAAATTTGATCCCCAATGTTGGAGCTGGGGCCCAATAGGAAGTGTTGGATCATGGGGGCAGATCCCTCATGAAGCACTTGGTGTAGTCCTCCAGATAATGAGTGAGTTCTCTCACTCTGTTAGTTCCTGACAAAGAAGCCTAGCATTTCCCTCCTCTCTCTGGCACTGTCTCTCTCTCACTCTGTCTCTCCCATGTGATCTCTGCACACGCTGGCTCTCCTTTGCCTTCTGCCATAAGTGGAAGCAGGCTGAGGCCCTGAGCAGAAGCAGATGCTGATGCCATGCTTCTCTTACAGCCTGTAGAACCACAAGCCAAATAAACCTCTTTTCTTTATAAACTACCAAGTCTCAGGTATCCCTTTACATCAACACAAATGTGCTAAGACAGCAGACATACCAATTACCCTAACTTGATAATTACACATTGTATATATGTAACAAAATATCAATCTGTATCCCACACATATGTACAATTAATATGTGTCAACTAAAATAAAAGGAAAAAATAATAAAGTATATTAAAAAAATGCAATGTGGGATACTAGATTAGATCCCCTGGAATCTAACAACAGTTAATTAATTAACCAATATCCTTTTCCTGGAACAGGAAGGGACATTAGGAGAAAAACTCGTGTTAATTTTCCTGTTGTAATTATACTAACATGTAAACTGTTAACATTAAGGGAAGCTGAGTGAAGGATATAAGTTAACACTGTTCTATTTAACTCTGTACTATTTTTACAACTATTCTGTAAGTCTAAAGTAATTTAAAAATAAAAAGTTTTAAAATTCCAGCCTTAATTTCAGTTTAAAAAACAAAATTAATAAACCCCCATTTCTTCAACAGACCACATGTAACAAAGTCCTTCTGCATTTAAGTTAACTAAATGTTACTAATATTATTACTCATATAGTTAACATTGAGTGCCAGCCATTATTCTAATAACTTTATGAGTATTAACTCATTTATTTCATCTCAGAATCCCTCTATGATGTAACTATTATAACCTCCATTTGATAAGTGAGAAAACTGAGAATACCCACAGTCACTTAATTAGTGACAAGAGTTGAGATTTCAACTCCAGAATTCATGAAGTCAATCCTACATTGCTTCTCAGTAACAAATGTAGTACTAGCAGTAGCAGTAGTAGTAGCAGCAGCAGCAGCAGCAGCAACAAAAATAATAATGATGACGACGATAAACCAGTAAAATATATGAAAGGTATACATTGCATGAGATCTTTAGACATCTATCAAATTTCACTCTATAGCAGGGTATTATAATAGATAAGTGCCAATGTTATTTTATAATTGTTATGGGGAGAAATGCTCATTTGAGGGTCTAATGGTTGAGGGTAAAAAGTTACCTTCTGTTTTTCTCTATAATCTTCTCCTTCAAACTTGTATAAACTTTGTTCAATGTCCATTCTAAAATTTCTTAGAGAAGACTCTCCCACTTTTTGCAGGCGCTCATTCATCTCTGCAGTCTAAAAATGAATACATTGATATGAGAAAATTATCACTGAATTACTTTTGTCTGTAGATTCTCTACCTTTTTAATAGTCAGGTTTTGACATGAAATACCCAGCCTCCTAATTTACAAGGTATGAATGCAATGCTAACATCAAAGTTGAAGTGTAAATTTTACTTGCCCAAGTATTTCAAATATTTAAATAGTGCTTCCCAAGTACTCTCACTTAGGCTTTCTTTAAAATCTTTCATCAGTGAAGTTGTAGTCACATTATAATTTCTCTTGCATAATTTAAATGGGACAAATAGCTAATGCTAAGAGAAAGGCAAAGTTGGACTAAAACAACACATCTGCATACTGATATGAAACACATTAACACAAGATTATTCAAAATGCTGGTTATTACCTGAAGTACAAAAATCTTCTGAAAAGCAAATTCAACCAGTTTACAAGATATGTAATTAACATGGTAAAATACACTATGGAGATGAAATCAGCAAAATCCACACTGTGATTAACTCAAAAGGCAAACAACCTAGTTTCTTCACCAAATAAATTACAAGGAATGCAATGCATGTCGGGAGCAGGGTGCCTATAGAGTTTAAAAGACAGAGATGAAATCTCAATCAATAGCAATTTGTATTCTGACTTGCATTTTGATGTAAAAACAAAAACAAAACTATTTAAGTATAAATATTTATGAAACAATTGGAAATTTGAATACTAACTGGACATTTGGTATTATTAAAGAATTATTGGGGTTTTCAGGTGAGAAAATGTTACGATTACCTTTAAAAGAGTCCTTCTATTTAACAAATACAAAGTAAACTATTTACAGCTGAAATATGTCTGAGATTTGCTTCAAAATAATCCAAGAAGGGGAAAAAAGAGCTGCGGATATAAACAGGGCAGGACTGGTTGATGGTTGTTAGAAATAGGTGATAAGTACTTGGGAGCTCATTATACTATTCTGTCTCCTTTTACTTATGTTTAAAATTATCCACAATTTGTGGAGGGTGGAAGGTGAACTAAACACAAAATTACAATATTCTGAAACAATGTATTATGCTTTAACAAACAGTGATTTAGTATTTCATGAAATGTTTTATACAAGATTTTCAATTAACCAATGTATCAGTAGATGGCTTCTAATCCAGTATAAAAAAAAGATTACAAAAATATAGTCCTGGTCAAGCATGGCAGCTCATGCCTATAATCTCAGTGCTTTGGGAGGCAGATTTGGGAGGTTCACCTGAGGCCAGACGTTCAAGATCAGCCTGAGCAACACAGCAAGACCCTGTCTCTACAAAAAAAAAGTTAATTAGATATGTATGTTGGTACACGCCTGTGGTCCCAGCTAATTGGGAGGCTGAGGTGGGAGATCACTTGAGTCCAAGAGGTGGATGCTACAGTGAGTTTTGATTGCACCACTGCACTCCAGCCTGGGTGACAGAGCAAAATCCTGTCTCTAAAAAAAAAAAAAATGCAGTCCTTATACATGTGATTAAACACAAAATTTACTTAGCTTTTAGGTACATTATTTTCAATAAAGCATTAGGCATAAGATCACTCCGTTTTAAACTCTGGTTCTTAGTCTTTCTCACCAAAAACAAAATTTTTAAGCCCTAATCTACCGCTGAAAATAGATCTACAAGTTGTTGGAAAGAATATGAGTTATCTGAAACATGTAGATATACATGTACAATGCAAATATAAGTTTGCTGAAGTATGTTGATTTTAAAGCAATCCATCATGAAAATAAAATGCTATTTTAACTAACCTTCTTTTCCCCTCTTTCCAGAATAGTTGTAATGTCTTCATCAGTCAACTCATTCTCTTTAGAAGCAAAAACATGGGTGGCTCCATGCCGTATCATTTGCAACATTTCCTCTTTGGCCAGCTTGTTAGACTGTTGGTCAATGAGTCTTCCTAATGATAAAAATTAAAATTGTATATACTCAATCAATTATATTCCAAAGAAGGCATAATCATTCTAATCAGACATTACCACATTTATCCATACATAAAGCTTTAAAAGAATAAAAAGTTAGTGAACATTAAGGTTATTTGTTTAATGAACCACCCTACAAGTTTTTCTTCTATCATACTTTCTATTTCAATGTGAATTTCTTTCTGTAAAACTCAGTTAAAATCCAGAAGGAAATTGTTTTTCATGTTCAAACTTTGTTTTCAGATCAAACTTCTCTATATGAAAAGGCACCCTCTAATACGTTTTCAAAAAATTTAAAGTAGCCATTTTATCTGCTAAATAACCTCACGTACTTCAAAAAGTATGCTACTGACATTCAAGAATAAGCTAGTGATGTTCAACTACTCCATATATTGAATGCCAGGGTTTCAATTCAGAATATTTCAGCTAGCGTTTTTTTATGAGGCGGAGTCTCGCTCTGTCACCCAGGCTGGAGTGCAGTGGCTCGATCTCAGCTCAGTATAACCTCAGCCTCCCAGGTTCAAGCAATTCTCCTGCCTCAGCCTCCCAAGTAGCTGGGACTACTGGCACGTGCCAACACGCCCAGCTAATTTTTTGTATTTTCAGTACAGAAGGAGTTTTACCATGTTGGCCAGGCGTCTCAAACTCCTGACCTCAGGTGATCCACCCATCTCGGCCTCCCAAAGTGCTGGGATTACAGGCATGAGCCACCGCTCCTGGCCTCAATCAGCATTTTTAAATTTTTTCCTTTTACTTTTAGGTGATACATAACAATTGTACAGACTCATGGGATACACAGTGATGTTTCCATTTTTTCCTGTAAGTTTTCAAATTTTGGTCAATGTTTATTAAAAGTAATCTCCTTTGAATGTGTTGAATGCATGTGTTTTACAAAAAACACCTAATTAGATTTCTATGTATAAATACCTTGTTGTATAACAATTGAATCAAGTCTCAGTTTTATCTCAGCTCTTTCTACAATCCTCTCTTCAACAGTGTTGTCAGTGATGAGACGGAATACACGTACTGGCTTCTTCTGACCAATACGATGGGCTCGATCCTAGTAGAAAGAGTCCTAATATAAGATATTCGATACTCTGTATAAAATTTATAGAGTATAGCCATCATAATCCATAAAATTCTAAAACTAAAAGTAGTTCTTTATCTCTAGATTTGACACTTTGGAAAAGAGCATGATGAATATTAAGAATGTCTAAAGACCACTGGGAACAAAGAAATCTGTAACTATTATATTGTACCGTTAATGGGAAACTTCCAGGACAAAGGGCAAAGCACCTGTAAGATGAATAAAAGAGGGAGCTGAAAGTTTCTGGATTGAGTTACTAAGTAACTTTAAGTCACAAAATATAAACATCTTCCAAACTAGCGAGGAATTTTATTAAGTAGTTAGTAAGGGTTGCTATGGTGGCAAAAGTCTGCTTTATCTCATCATCAGGAACTTCTTTCTGCTTACGGAGGGATATGTAGTAAAGAGTTATAAAAATTAATGGGATATTAATATCCTTACTATACAGTAGTCTAGAACTGGTCCTATGGTTTATAGTTGGTACAGGTGACAGGTAGCAAACTTCTAGTGGTATGAAACCATCTAGCGAGAGTATTTTTAAAACACAGAAGTTGCTAGAGCAAATAGGTAAAGGGAGGAAGGTAGTAGAGAAAAAAATGTTTGAAGTTCTAAACAGGCCTGTACTAAATATAAAAACACTAGAACCTAGTAACAAAGTTTCAACGGAGCACATTAAAACACAATGTACTACTCTACACATATTTACATTAAACCTGAACCAACAAATCCTGAAAGACTGGATGTGCACTAAGACTTCTAAGGAAATGAAGTGCTATCACTATTAGATTTTCCAGTTCAGTAACACTGTAACTTACTGAGGTTTCTCCCAGTTAGTCATATCAAACAGGTAGTTCAATACCATGGTAATGTAATAGTAATTACACCAAAGCATATTGATTTTGGAATGTCCCAGTGGTCAATCCTTTTCAATTCTCTATTATAAAAGTAAAGCCTTCTAAGTTATATCTCATTGGCATATGACTTTTCATTGCTCTCAAAAAGACAATTATCCCATACCTATGTATTCAAAATCCTAAGAGGTTATTTTGTACCTTTTTACTTCTAAATTATATTTCTTTATCTGAAAATGTAAGTCACATTGAGAGAAGTTGTAGCTTTAGTTCAATCAATGACACCAAAATATCAAAGGGGTTACCTACAGTGTTTTGATGAAAGATCAGAAAAGAGCTCCCTAAAAAAAAATTTTTTTTAAGTGTAGAATAGCTTTTGGATAGTGTCCTTATTAAGTATCAAGTGTTTTCCTGGAATATATTCCTTTCTTACCTTTTTGCCTTCTCTCCCAAATTGTTTTATTATGAAAGTTAAAATCTTACCTCTCCCAATTTCAGTACTAAGGATTTTAATATATTTAGTTGTTACACAGAATAATAACAGACTGTTTTTTAATCCCTTTCATTAAAACAAATTTATATGCCCTCTTCAATCTTTGGAATGGGAAAAAAATTTCTATTTCATGATAAAAACCAAAATCAACACATAAATGCTATAGTTGGATCTGGGGTGTGTTTGTTGTAGGCTTCCATTTCTTTTGTTTCTGCAATTAGCACAGCAACTGTGTTCTCAGGATAATCAACTGTAACTTCTAAAAATCTCTCAAAAATTGTTAACTGTTTTATCATGAATGATCTTGATGCTGTATAAATAACAATAGTATTGCTGTATAAATAGCAATAATATTCAGACCTATGATAAATTTCTGACACCATTAAAGGTTACTAACCATAGCTTGTAGATCAACCTGTGGATTCCAGTCTGAATCATAGAGTATAACCACATCAGCACTTGCCAGGTTAATTCCGAGACCTCCAGCCCTGGTACTTAGCATAAAGATGAATTTGCTACTATTAGGAGCATTAAAAGCCTCTATTGCTTCCTTAATTTTTAATTGATAAAAGGATAGAAGAAAAAGAGAAAAATAAAATTAGACTATCAGGGTCCTTAAGAAACAAATAAAACCTTTAAAATACATATAGAAAATCTTCACACACTTTCTAATATTTTTTATAAACATACTTTGTAATATTCTTCCATCCTCAAAAATATTTAAGTATCTATACATACACTGCACTATGTGAATTTCTGTAGAAAGTATATTATGTAAATGAAGATCCTAATCTTTAAAAGCTTATATTAATAGAGACAAACTTAAAATAATTACATAGTCAAATTTAACTAAGCAAGTAGTAATTCATTTACATTATTTTAAAACAGTAATAGTGAAAACGTTTTAACTGAGGGAGAGCTGAAATATATCCAGGGGGTGAATTATCAGAAGTCTCAACTTCATTCCCATTAGTTTATGAATGATTAGTTTAGAAGATCAACCAACAGAGAAAATGATTTAGAAATGGGAATGAGAGCAACAGATAAAGGGGAAGGTAAGAAGATTTTTATCAGTATGGTAACAAGGAACAAGTCAGTAAGTTACAGAGAAAATCGGGAAGACAATCCAGGGATATTTAGTAAAGAATCTTAAAATTAATATTAATATTCTTACTATAGAAAGATTTCATACAAATTAATTAGAAAACAAAGTCCGGTAGAAAAATGAGCAGGAAAAAAGAAAAACAGACAAAGAACAAATACAAATGGTTAGAAAACAATAATAATGTTCATTCTCACTAGTAATCAAATAAACACAAACTAAAACAACATAACATTTTTGAAGATTAAAAAATGATAATACTCAATGTTGACGAGGGGGCGGTGAGACGGGCACTCTCATACATTGCTGCTGGGAGTATAAATTGGTACAACCTTTCTGGAAAGCAATTTGGCAATATGCATCAAGAGCCTTAAAAATGTTCATACCCTTTGACCCCGAAATTCCACTTCTAGGAATTTATCCTATGGAAATAATCAGAGATGTGCACAAAGATTTATGTATAAAAACTTTCACTATAGCATTATCTATAATAGTGAAAAATTGGAAACAACCTAACCGATCAACAATAGGGGGATGAATTATTTCTAGTACATCCATAAAATAAAATATTAGCCTAAAATTATTTTTACAATGATTTTTTTATGGACATTAAAAAGTACAATATAATACTGAGCAAAATGTATCAGGATACTAGACTTTATATATAGTATATGAAGTATGATACCAATTACCTGTACATATTACATACACCTAAAAAGATTGGCCAGAAATACTGGTATTTATTTTCAAAACTTCCTTCAGCAGTCACATATTACTTGCATATTCACAAAGTATGGGCAATCTTTTTTAAACTAAATGGGTGGCATGGTCAAAGTTTTAGGCAGAGAAGGTGACTCGCACCATCACAGTCAGTAGAGCAGGTAAAGGGGGCAGTACAGAAAGCAGCGTCGTGTAGTGAGAGGCACCTTGGTGTAGAGGAAAACAGCAAAAACTTGGGCATGAATCACAACTTCACCATTGATTACATCTGTGATTCTGGGCAAGTATTTAATCTCTCTGAGACACAGTTTCAAACGGAGAAAATTATACCAATACTTTACCAGGCTGCTGGGAGAATTCAATTGGAACTTTAAGTTGCCTAGCTTATAGTAGTTGCTTGACAAATGTTAGTTCCTTTCCCTACAAAAGTGAGGAGGCCAATTAAGCAGAGGTTACAGGAACTGAGTCAGACGATGACCAGTGGCTTTGTTAGCTGAATTTAGCTGTAGTAATGGAGAAAGGGAAAATCTGAGAGCTGTTGAGAAAGAATTACTTATTCACAGCTGGCACACAATCAAAGTAAGGAATCAAACGTGGTCTTCTCCTCATTGGGAAAATAGATGAAATGATGGTGTGGACAACATAATGGGAAAGCGGGGCATTTCCAAGAAAAAATGAACAGCTCTGACTTTGCTATATTTAAAGTCAATACATGAAATTCAGAGTCTCTGAAGGGATAACGTTGTTTAGAATTTTTTAAAACCAGAACAATTTTGGACATAAATAGATTAACAGTAGAGAGCTCAGTCAGAAATGCAAATTGGCTATCTGAGGTCAGAAAGCACGTACTGTTCTGCCATGATATTCTCTTCGTTCTAGGAAGAAGGATAATCCTGAATGGTACCATAAGGCCTATGCTTAGTGTGGATTCAGGGAAACCAAGCCTCAGAAGTAAGTCAGCAAAAGCTCAGTTAACACTTTAAGTTGCCGTACCAGAGAGTAAAAAAACTATAGGGCAGGGAATAGTGTAAGCTTTGAAATGTCCTCATATGTATAAATGTTACTGCAACTGTTTCCCTATAGAGGTAGCAGTAAAACCTTTAATATGAAAAGGGTCTGTGTGCTTGCTGTGAACACTACGCTATGCTAGAACCAGGCTTCGATAAGGAAGCACACAAGGAATGGAGTGCCCATTGCAGCTATGGAAGGAGAAGGATGCGGGCTAAGAGAGAGTCCCTGTAGCCTGAGATGGGGCCCTAAAGGCGTAAGGGAGAAAGCCCTGTGTGTAATTTCACGACATGTGGTACGTACTGCAATATGCCATTTACAACTGTGCTATACCTATTATATCCACTTATCCTCACAACAACACTGTCAGAGAAAGAAGCCTAGGTATTATCCTTATAATAGAATTAAAGATACTGGGGCTCAGAGAATTAAATGGCTTGCACATGCTGCAAAGTGGTGGAGTTGGTGCCAAAACTCAGGTCTTCTGAAACCAAGTTCAATGCATTTTCCACTATACCATAAAATCATGATCTTTACCCAAAGCATGAGTACAGCAGGTCCTCGAGTAACGTCGTTTCATTGTAAAACTGATGAGAAAAAAAAAAATCAATTCCTGGCCAGGGCCACAGTCGATATGGGTTTTTGCATGCGCTCCCCATGTCACTATGAGTTTTCCCCCATGTCTTTCCACAGCCCAAAGCTGTGCACAAAACACGAACTGGAATGTCTACACAGTTCCAGTATGAGTGTGGTGTGTGTGAGCATGTTCCGTGATGGAATGGCATTCTGTCCAGGGCTAGTTCCTGCCTGGGGTCCTGAGCTGCCAGGAGAGGCTCCAACCACTGTAATCCTGAACTGGAATAGGAAGGTAAATAATTATCTTACTTGTGTTTATTAATCTTTCTTAAATGTATGTATGGCTCACCTTTATTTCCATGTTTAATATTAAAAGTGTTTTGGTCTTTATTTATAAGTTTGGTGACGTCTTTGTGACCAGAAATATGCCATAGGAACTGGGGTCTTGTCTTGTCACACAGTTTGAAGTGCAGTGGCACAATCACAGCTCACTGCAGCCTCAAACTCCTGGGCTCAAGCAATCCTTCTGTCTTGGCCTCCCAAGTAGCAGGGACTACAGGTGCATGCCACCATGCCTGGCTAATACTTTTTTTAAAATTTTTCTTTATTTTTTTTTTTGGAGAGACCAGGTCTCACTGTGTTGCCTAGGCTAGTCTTGAATTACTGGGCTCAAGCAGTTCTCCTGCCTCAGCCTCCCAATCCCAAATGTTGAGATTACAGGCATAAACCAACACAACTGGCCAGAACTTAAATCTTGTTTATATCAATTAGCCTAAGATCATGCACTGTTTTGCTTGAAGTTGCAGTTTCTAAGAACTTATCAACGACATTAAGTGAGGACTTACTGTACAGACTTAAAACAGAAGCCAAAGACAGAGCTCTGAAGGATCACAGAAAACAGAAGATAAACTAGCAAAGCCTTCCAAGAAAAAGTGCTTTAAAGGGTATTAAATGCATTTGACCCATGGCATTTGTGAAGGATAATCTAAAGACCTATAAGAATTTCCATGTTTGAGAAAGATACTGTGTACTAAATAAGCTTACTCACTAAGTTTCCCATTCCTACATGCCAACCTTTCAGTGTCCCAACGTCTAAATTCATGATAAATACCTATACCTATATTGTCACATTTAGTTTTTACAAGAGCTCTATAAGAACCAAGATTATTCCCTTTACAAATTACTATGCTTCATGAGTCTTTAGGTTTGCTTATAAACAGGCAAAATTTCAACCATCTAACTCCGCAAATGGCAAAGGTCTGCTATGGCTGGCAAATCAGGAAAAGAAAATGACATAAAATTGGAGATCAGAGAGTAAGGTGAGAAACTGTTAGTAATTTAAAAAGTCAGAGATAGGCATGGTTAGAGAAGATAAGAATGGAGGATGGGATGGTATAGTGTCCTTTAGATAAGAGATGATGTCTTTGAAGACCTTGAAAAAGATGATTTGTAAAGAGTCAGTGGAATGGAAGCCAAATTGAAGACTGAAGCAAGAAAGAGATGTTAATGAGAAAGTCAATGTACCCACCTAAAGAAAAGGCAAAAGTTCAAAACTACCTAATGTTGATAAACATTGCTTAATTGAACTCTGATTTCTGAAGTCTTATTTTATTTTCTCTTCCTCACCTCTCTTTCTTCATGGGGGGTTTGTCCATCCAGTCGACAATACTCATAACCACGCCACATGCAATAATCTTCCAAAATGTCCAGCAAGCGAGTCATCTGGCTGAAAATGAGAACCCTTGAACCTAAAACATTTCACCAAGAAAAAGTGAGTTACACAACTTGTGTGAAACTAACTTAAAAGCTGCAAAAATGAACATTATATGCAACATAAACATAGAGCGCATGAATACTCCACTAAACACACACACACACACACACACACACACACACACACACCTTCAAGAGATGCTATGTATAGAATTATGCATTTGTTGAGTTAGCCATTTTTTAAGGTCTTCAAACTCCTCCACACATACTGCAATGACTTGAAAGAAACTGCCTTTACTTTTTCTTAAGGATGAATGATGGGTCCACAGGCTCTCTCACTGGACTAAAGCAACAGGCTCCCAACTAGTCTCCCGTTCCTAGTCTCTCATCCTTAATAGACCCCATACTGCTTCCAAGGTTCTCTTCCGAACATGTAGGAGTGACATACTGTGGTTGTCACTCTTCACAGCCAGTTATTCTCTGACCCTCCCTCTGCCTTCAAAATAAAAGTCTTAACTCCTTAAAGCATGGTTTAAAATACCTTTCATAATTTGGCTCCATCCATCTTTCCAGATTCATCAACTGCCATTCTACCCCAAGTACCATATGCTCTATTCTTTGTTTCACACCTGTTTCATTACCTTGGAAAAACCTTCCCCTTCTTCCCCATGGTTCACTCCTATGCATTCTCCAGTGCTCACCTCAAAGGTCATCTCCGTGAAGACTTTCTCAACTCCCAGATTCTCAACATATCATAGCACTTACCACAATGAATTACAACTATTCCTCCTCACTACACTGTGAGCTTATCCAAGGCAAAGACTGTTGTCTTATTCATCTTTGTACACCCAGCCCATAGGACAATTCCTGGCAAATAGTAAGTACTCAACAATGTCTGCTGAATAAATGAATGAATGAATATGGAAAATTTTATTTATATACAAGTCATTAATATAAATTTATTCCATGCTAATTAAAAAATGTATTACTCACCCTGTTCTTTGAGTTTGGCCAATAGTTTATCAAGAACTACCATTTTACCACTGTTGCTGACAATATGCTCATCAGTGGTGTAAGGTGGACCAGGTTCGGCACCATCAAACAGATACGGATGATTACAACACTTTCGAAGCTGCATCAGAATGTTTAAGAGTCGCATCTTGTCCATCTTGCCAGAAGAATTTAAAACATCAATATCTTTCATCAGGATTTTTGTATACCTAAAAGTTTAAACTATAATTAATCATCAATTACTAGAAAGTTAATGTCATAAAAAAACGTTCCTTTGGCCATCAGATTAGATTCCTGCTTAAAGATAAACAAGATTTGATTTGAGACTAAATCTAATGGGCAAAACCAACAAAGAAATGAAAATCTGAACATCTGAACTTGCATGTTGCTAATAAACCTGTTTCCTCCTGCTTTATCCGTGACCAGAAATTGCCATCAGTTGATAATTATTTAGAGAATTATACCTGCTAATTACTCAATAACTATAACACGTCACTGAAAGTTGACATCCGTTTACTTGTTTGAATGAATAACAATTTCAATTTTTTATATCTGTCTTCATAGGTCATTTTTTTCTGATCCTATAAACATTTTTCATTCTCTTTTCTAGAACTCCACCCCCACAAACAGAGACTTATGTATATATAGATGCCAGATCAATAATATGTAATTATAATAGTGATCAACTTTAATGAGTGCAAGTGCCAAGTATCATGTCAAGGGCTTTACATGAATTATGCCACTAAATCTTCATAACAACTCTGAGTATTTACTAGTATCATCCCCATTTTACAGATGAAAATTAAGGCAGCTAAGAGAAATTAAACAACTTACTCAGGGTCACAAAAGGGAAAAAACCAAGCTGTGATCTTATGTCTGAGTCCAAAGAATATACTCTTTAATCTCTACCCTATACTGGCTTGTGTAAGTAAAGAAATCATATATTTTATGCATGATCTAATTTTATTTATATACATAACATTTTGCTCCCATTAGCAGCACTATCACACTATTAATACTTCTGATTTATGATTCCTTGTAACTTTCCTTGTCAATTTCCTGCTTTAATTGCATTTATCTAACCATTCCAGATGCTATTTTTGTAATAGCCACATTGACATTTTCATCATCACTATTAATATGGTTATAACTATTTTCACTAAAGGAAAAAGCAAGAATGCTTTTTTTTTTTTTGAAACAAGGTCTCAGTCTGTCACCTACCCTGGAGTGCAGTGGCATAAACATGGCTCACTGCAGCCTTGACCTCCTGGGCTACAGTAAACCTCCTGCCTCAGCCTCCCATACAGCCAGAAACACAGGTGTGTGCCACAATGCTCAGCTAATTTTTTTTATTTTTTTTGTAGAGATGGGGTCTCACTTTGTTGCCCAGGCTACTCTTGAACTCCTGGGCTCAGGAGTTCAAGTGATCCTCCAGTCTCGGCCTCCCAAAGTACTGGGATTACAGATGTGAGCCACTGCACCTGGCCAAAGAACGCTTTTCAACTAACAAGTATGCCATTGACATTATCCCCTTTAATCCTAACATCATCCTCATAAGTTAAATATTATTATCCCCATTTTACAGAATGGAAATTTAGGTTATGTAACTTGCCCAAGATAACTAGCTATTAAGTGATAATGCATGAAATTCAAACACAGATCTATAGACTCCAAAACCTATACTCTTTTTGAAAGGCTAAATAAAATGCCTATACATTTTCTCTGAAAATACTTGAACTCCTTAACTTACCATTTAAATATAAAATGTAATTTTTGAACTAACAGCATAACTGAACAACCACAAAGCTAATTTTTAGTAAATTCTTACACACAAATAAGTTTTAATGGAAATAAAATAGCTCACCATTCTCGTTGCATCTTACTCAGTCCCAAGTAAATCTTTATTTCCTTTTTAGGTGGCAGACTCTTCTCTACATCAGTTTTTATACGACGCAACAAAAATGGTTTTAAAACCTAAAAGGTGATCATTTTTATAAAAGCTTATGAAACATTTGAAACATTTAATATGACTAATGGTTTTCATTAACAACATTAATGTGAAATTTACTTCCCACTGCATAGTCTGACAAATACTACCAACACCAGTTGCCAACTTTCTTGGTTGAGAACCACCAAGTAAGAGTCCATTAGAAAATCAGAATAGGGGACCTGAAGTAGGCATTCATGACTTCATGGTACAAAATACATGAAAAATTAAGACAACAAGACTACTGGTTACTGAATAAGCACTAAAGACCCCTTTTTTAAGAAGCTGCTGTAATACAAGAAGATTTATTTACTTATTTATTTATTTTTTGAGATAGAGTCTCACCCTGTAGCCCAGGCTGGAGTGCAATGGCACGATCTTGGCTCACTGCAACCTCCACCTCCTGGGATCTAGTGATTCTCCTACCTCAGCCTCCTGAGTAGCTGAGATTACAGGCACACACCACCACGCCTGGCTAATTTTATATTTTCAGCAGACACGAGGTTTCACCATGTTGGCCAGGCTGGTCTCGAACTCCTGACCTTGTGATCCACCCACCTCGGCCTCCCAAAGTGCCGGGATTACAAGCGTGAGCCACTGAACCCAGCCCACAACAAGATTTTAAAACCTGAGAGGAAATCTGAAGTCAGAGTTTGGATCAGGGAGTCTTCAAAATGAAATACAAATGCAGGTCATTTCAAAGTACCATCATGTGCCACTTAATGATGGGGATATGTTCTAAGAAATGTGTTGTTAAAGTGATTTCATCATTGTGCTAAGATCATAGAGTGTTCTTACACATACCTATATGGTATATATATTTATTTGTTTTATCATATAGAAAACCAAGTGTCCCAGCAGCATTACTCACTATCACTCATTTCCCCTACTTCATCTGCAATGCCAGTATCAAGTGCGATATAGCAGGTCTCTATATATGCTCCATTATAATCTGATGGGACCACCATCATCTATGTGGTCCACTGTTGACCATAACATTCTTATGCCAGTGTATGACTGTAGTTAAATATATAAATGAGGAGAAAATATTCAATGTGAAGGAAAATATAGATGATTGGAAAAAAAAGAAAGAACAATTAGTGTATACCTGTAAGACAGATTCTATCACAAGAAAGTAATAGTATACAATCTATAGAGTACCTACCTACAATGTGCCAGACACTATACTATGAACTTTACATGTATTATTTAATCCTTACAATAAATCTGAAGGAAATGTTTTCATTTCTATTTTAGTAAGGTCATCAAAGGAACTTTACTAGCAAGTGTTAGATGTGGAATTCAAACCCAGATCAGGATAATTCTAAAATCAGCTCAGTCCTGACTAGCTGTTGTGAGCCTGGCAAAGAATTTTTCCAAGCCTATTTTCTCATCAGTTCATCCAAAAAAATATATATGTGTATATGCCAAACTTTTTTTTTTTTTTTGGAGACAGAGTCTCCCTCTGTCGCCCAGGCTGGAGTGCAGTGGCACGATCTCAGCTCACTGCAACCTCTGCCTCCTGGGTTCACGTTATTCTCCTACCTCAGCCTCCCGAGTAGCTGGGACTATAGGCGTATGCCACCACACCCAGCTAATTTTTCGTATTTTAGTACAGTTGGGGTTTCACCATGTTTCCCAGGCTGGTCTCAAACTCCTGAGCTCAGGCAATCCACCCGCATCAGCCTCCCAAAATGCTAGGATTACAGGTATGAGTCACCACACCTGGCCCACCAAACATTTTTAAATGCAGATAATGATACATATTTCCAAGTCTGCTGTGGAAATTTGTGGTCGTACATATGTAGAACTTAAGTATACAGCACTCAATAAAGTGTAGCTATTATTATTAGAGATCTATGGGAGGTAAGGAAAGGGGAAGAGTAAAAGAAGACTTCTGGTTTCTGGTGTAAGCCTCAAAGTTTTCTAAAAGATATCCTTAAGAGGTTAAACTGCCAGTGAGATACTTAAGCAGAAAGACTCTGAAGGCAATTGGGATATGAAAGGATGATGCTTAGGAGAGGGATACAGAGAGGTCATTTCAGGCGGTATCAGCATTTAGGTGGTAGGTAAAACCATGGGAGTGGATCCCCAGAGACAGCATGTATGAAAGTGAAAGAAAGACAGAGCCCTATAAAATGCTAAACTTTATAAGAGACAAAGAAAGAAAAGCCCACAAAAGGGACTGATGGGTTGGACAAAGGGTAAGAGAAAATCCAAAAGAGAACAATATCCTAGAAACCAAGCAGGAAAGTGTTTCCAGCAGGAGGAGATGGTTGGCAGCTTCCAGCAATAGCCAAGATACTGACCAAAAAGCATACCCTGAATTCAGCAACTGGAAAGTCATTGAATACACTGTGAGATAAGTTTCAGTTGTATGGAATAGATAGAAGCCAGTGGTCAGTGGATCCAAGAGTAAACAAGAGACTAGGTAGTAGAGATGAAGAGGATAAACTACTCTTTCAAGAAGCTTAGCTATCAAGAGAAGCAAACGGAATCACAGCCAGAAGGACACAATGTTGAGGAAGCACTGTTTTGCATATGCATGAGGTTGGATGGGTACATGTTTGGGTTTGGAGTTAATAAGGGAGATATCTGAGCATGTTTACACTTAGGGAAAAGAGCCAACATGGAGGGAGAGGGAGAAAATATAGCCAGTTAAAAAGACAGAAAATATAGTCAATTAAAAAGAGGTAGAAAATATAGTCAACTAAAAAGACAAATCGGGGGAAAGTCCATAAAGAAATAGGAAGCGATGAGATCAAGGACTCACATGGAAGAATTAGCCACTGACCAGAGAAAAGACACCTCTTCCACTCAGACAGAAGGTAACGCAAATGCAGATCTCCTTGGAAGGTAGACATCCTTGAAGAACTTCCTACCTAATGTCTTCTTTTTCCTCTTTAAGAAAGGAATGATGTTACCTGCTGACGGAGAAGGAGGGCAGGAGATACCTGGGACAGAAGTCTTGGGGAGACAGGGGAAGGTCTGGAATAGTTGTTATAGGAAATAGGAAAGAATACTATAGAAGGCCATGTTGAAGGATCACCAGTATCACAACATCTCAGCTTATGTTAGAGAACATGGAATCATAGTGGTTCCAACCTGGACAGCTGTGAAATCTTTTTTAACCAGTGTTGTGTAGCCCCAATACAGAGATGTTCACTCTGCTAGTAAGTGGCAGAAGCAAAATTGAAACTCAGAAGGCAGAAAGACAGTTCCATTACATTATTCCAGGTTATGGCTTTTAAGCAGGTATGGCAGATGGAGAAGGGAGCAAAGGAGTTTAGGAGTACTAGCCAAAGATGGTTCAAGTGCCAGAAAATGAGTTCACTGCAGCCGGGTGCAATGGCTCAGGCCTGTAATCCCAGCACTTTGGGAAGAGGCCGAGATGGGTGGATCACAAGGTCAAGAGTTCGAGACCAGCCTGGCCAATATGATGAAACCCCATCTCTACTAAAAATACAAAACTTAGCCAGGCGTGGTGGCGGGCACCTATAGTCCCAGCTACTTGGGAGGCTAAGGCAGGAGAATTGCCTGAACCCAGAAGGCAGGGGTTGCAGTGAGCCAAGATCACGCCACTGCACTCCAGCCTGGCGACAGAGCGAGACTCCATCTGAAAGAAAGAAAGAAAAGAAAGAAAGAGAGAGAGAGAGAGAGAGAAAGAAAAAAGAGAAAGAAAGAAAGAAAGAAAGAAAGAAAGAAAGAAAGAAAGAAGAAAGAAAGAAAGAAAAAGAAAGAGAGAAAGAAAGAAAATGAGTTCATTGCTGGATAGAGAAAAAGGTCACGACAGAAATAAGCTGATAGATGGGGAGAAAATGCAGAGGTCTGGGGACTAGAGGTCTCTGTGAGGTAACAGGACAAGTACAGAAGGATTAACATGAACGAAAGCACTAGAAAAATATAAGAAGTTGTGATCAAAGAATAGAAAGTTGGGGCCGGGCATAGTGGTTCATGCCAATAATCCCAGCACTTTGGGAGGCCAAGGTGGGTGGATTATGAGGTCAGGAGTTCGAGACCAGCCTGGTCAATATGGTAAAAACCTGTCTCTACTAAAAATACAAAAATTAGCTGGACGTGGTGGTGCATGCCTTTAGTCCCAGCTACTTGGGAGGCTGAGGCAAGAGAAGAAATTGAATTGGGAGGCAGAAGTTGCAGTGAGCTGAGATAGCACCACTGCACTCCAGCAGCCTGGATGACAGAGCTAGACACTCTCTCAAAAAAAAAAAAAAAAAAAAAAAAAAAATAAAAGAAAAAAAGAAAAAGAATAAACATAAAAGATAAAATGAAAAAGAGAAAAATATGCGAAGGCGCTGCCATGTGACGGGAGCAGCGGCGAGGGTGGGGGGCCGGGGATCCCCGGGGCCGCCGCCGGTCCCCTGGCAGCAGCTCTCGAGGAAGGGAATGAGGCTGGGGAGGGGGAGGGAAGGCGCGAGGAAGGGGAGGAGGCGAGGAGCGGGAGGAGGAGGCCGGGGGCGGG